>JAUJYS010000931.1:0-19608 GCA_033995665.1 Melogona broelemanni | reverse complement strand
ACCCCTTTAGGACCCTCTGGATAAACCTTAGTCTGCCATTAGCCAAACCAGTCATCTTATGGATTTGAATTTCCCATGATAGATTGGGTGTCATTTGTAGTCCCAGATATTTATACTGTTCGACAACCTTAAGAGGCTCCCCAGAGAGAGTGTAGTTGTTTATCCGAGGGTTTCTAGATCTTGATGCATGCATAATGCAGCATTTTCCAACATTAAGTTGCAGCTGCCATATCCTACACCAATTCGTTATTGAATCCAGGTCTCGCTGGAGTTCGATCGAATCTTGATCGCATTTGATACCGGCCTGAACTTCACGTCAGCAAACCAAAATAAAATATATTTTAAGGTCCAAGTGAGGCGACCACCGTTCGAAAATAGACAATTCTTTTAGGCAAATCGCTATCTTTGTTGGCCTTCAGTTATGACAACAGTTTTTGTTATTAAATGGAGGTCCTCGGTCTAGACAGGTAACCTAGGCTAGGCCGCACCACATTGCAAGTTCATGCTTTGTAGCCTGTTGCTAACAGCCTTGTCAAGTGGCTTCAGACGTCTCATCCGCTATCATGATTGAATAAGACATTTCTTCAAATTAAAAAATAATCAACAAATACCTTCAAAAGCACTCATTTTGGAGGTTTCGAAAGCCGATTTGTAGTTCCCGGAACCGGAACACGTCAACAAATGAGAAAAGATCGATTTTGTCTGTTTCTGTCACGTTGATTATTTTGTCGTCTGCTTCCTCATTTATTTCTGCTCAAACACAAACCACAAGTTCTATTGTAGCTTTGAGTCGGAGTGTCAGACTGTTTCACGGAAGAGGCTACTGTAACTTGGCTGCTGGCCAATCTGTGTAATTTTTATAATTTAGCTTAACGAATCAAAGTGAACCAGCAATAAAGCAATACTACATTGATTAGCAAATTGAGTAGGTAGGTTGTCAAGTAGAACTATTAGCGGTTTCTCGTAACGAGTGGAGAAACGAGTTGAAGCTCATGCTTGCATCCGTTGTTTTTATTCTCTTTCCAAGACGTACAATGCTATTAAATGGTTTCTCGTAAGTCAACTCGTACCTCGAGTCCATGAAACATAAACCAATGTCCCAAGTCTGAATACATATCTGTACATGTAACGAAAGGTCAACTTCTCTTCTGCGTCTTGGATAACAAGTATTTTCATATCTCCAAAAATCACTTGACAATACAAATATTCGGGTACTGTTGTGATCGTCGCCCACTGTAGACTGCATTGTTCATTTTTATTTTCAATTTTCAGTAATTCTTGTTTCAACTATCTGACGGACAAATGGCATTCAAAGCAGGAGTAAGTTAAGATTGTTAATTAACCAAATTTATGTCAAATATGAAATGCCCAAATTCGTAGCAAGCTTCAAGTATAGGGGCCCCAAGTTTTTTCTACCCTATCCCTTATCTTCTAATCATAAACTTAACTATATTTCCTTTTGTAAACAGTTATCTTATGCAAATTAGCCTTGCTTACCTAAAGCCTGCAACTCGAATAAAATGATGTTTGTTTCTTAATTTTCTCTAGTACAAAATTAAATCACTGATCAGGATAGGTGTGGGAGGAACACTTATTTTTGGCGCAGCAGGTTTCTATTCAAACAACGAAAAATTCTACAAAGAAATAGTGATGCCGGCGGTACGTTTATTGGATGCTGAAACTGCCCACCGTTTTGGAATTGTGATGGCCAAGCACAAACTGTTACCACCAGCCAAGAATCTCGATTACGATATATTGGTACATTAATTTAAACAACTTCGATTATTGTGAAATGATTAAATATATAAATGCAAATGAAACATTATATTATTTTGCTGATCCATTAGAAAACATCGGTGATTGGACTCCAGTTTGCCAGTCCTGTCGGTTTGGCAGCAGGATTTGACAAGGACGGCGAGGCGGTTACCGGAATATTCAAAATGGGGTTTAGCTTCGTGGAAATTGGCAGCGTCACACCCCTGCCCCAGCCGGGAAACTCAAAACCAAGGCTCTTCCGGTTGCTGGAAGACAAAGGCATTATTAACAGGTTCGGTCGTACTGCTCAGTACCAAATATTTGTTTTTGCCTACAAACGTTTTATTGTGCATTAAATTAAATTAAACGTAAGTTTTAAATATGAACCAGCACATCGGTTGTTTTCACGGGAATTATAAACGTTTAATCATTAAAATTAATTAGGTTGCTGAATTTTTTAACGATTGCAGATACGGATTCAACAGCGCTGGGCACGAAGCTGTCAAGCAAAATTTAGAACAGCACCGAAACCTCTCCAACAGCGTTCTCGGCGTCAACCTGGGAAAAAATAAAACGTCACCGGATGCCGTAGACGATTACGTCAAAGGTGTCGAGTGTTTCGCCGGCCTGGCCGATTACCTGGTCGTCAATGTTTCCAGCCCGAACACACCGGGCTTGCGCGGCATGCAGAACAAGAAGGAGTTGGAACAGCTGCTCGACAAAGTGCTCGGTGCTAGAGACAAGTTCAACTCGGTGAAGAGGACGCCCGTGCTCCTGAAAATTTCACCTGACATGACTGAGAGTGAACTGAAGGATGTGGCCGCTGTTGTGCTGAAAAAAGTAAAGTTCTAATTTCGCATAATCATAAATCGTACAGATAACTGGCATCAAAAATTGAAATTTCTTTGTTCTTGGCATTTAATGCCGAGTTATCAATAAACCTTGCTGGATGGTGGGCAACACATCCCCTTATTCATATTAGATACTGACAATGGACGCAGAAAGGAAGGCTCTGTTCAATAACGTAAAATTCTATTTTTCGAATATTCAGAAAATAGACGGGATTATTATAAGCAACACCACCATCTCGAGATCACCCGATTTGAAATCGTCGCTGAGGCAGGAGGAGGGAGGGCTGAGTGGTCTGCCTCTGCGCGACATGTCCACCAAAGCCATTAAAGATTTCTACAGATTAACAAAAGGTAATACAAATATTTAGATTAGAGTTCTATTCGATTGGTGATCATTTACGCAGACAGTTTTTTAGGATAAAATAGTTTTAAAAAAATGAATCCCAAAATTATTAATCTGAATTTTTTTTATTTAAAACTGTAATTATTTTTGTTTCTTAGGAAAAATTCCTATTATAGGAGTAGGCGGAATCTCTTCTGGGCAAGACGCGTATAACAAAATCCGAGAAGGCGCAAGTTTGGTCCAACTCTACACCGCCTTAGTCTACGAGGGACCACCAGTTGTCAACCGTATCAAAAGGGAGTTGGCCGATCTACTAAGGTAATTTAAAACAAAATAAAAAAATCACGATCCCATAACACGTACATTACAATTGCTAAATTAGTGCTCAACTGATGTCAGTTAGCAATTTTAAATTACAAAAAATATTACAATACGACACAAGTTGTGGAGATCCCAAGTAACAGACGTTGTTAACCGGCTAATGTGCTCGTTCCATTTTTCAAACATAGGAACGACAAGTTTTCTTCGTTATCCGAAGCAGTTGGTGTGGATGCAGATAAGTGACGATCAAGCTCTCAAGTCCTGCTTATTTCCCCATTTACATTAACGGCACATTTATACTGTTAAAGATTTGCAATTTCATAAATAATAAAATTATTTTGTAAATAACTATAATATACATCAATTGTCCCAATGATTGTACAGACTTTTTTTTTTGTTTTAATTCACCGTAGCGCCTAGTGCACTACAGGAATAGTGCACCCTCGTGTATCTTTGGAGATATGTGAGGGGCAGGGAAGAGGGATTCAGCCGGAATAGCCAGACTGCAGGATCCACCCCTAAGCTCTGGACTCCCTAATGGAAGCTCAGGGGTTACGCCAGTACCCCAGGCTAACGAATAAACGAAAGCTTGCGCCGGGAATCGAACCCAGGACCGTTGGTTTCGTAGCATGTCAAGTTATTGCACATTGGCGACCGTCAAATATGGTTCTAAAGTGCCTGCCATTACCTCAATTGTAACTTGCCACAAGGCGTCCGCTGTATTTGAGAGCACCAATCACATATCTAAATGGCAGCAAAGCATGGTCCCTTTAACCATCTACGCTAACATAATTGCAAGTACAATAAAGAAAAAAAGTCTTACGGCGGAATAAAATGGTTCAAAGAAGACAGTTTAGCGCATTTAAATAATAATTATTTATCATTGACACAATGTAATAATTACAATCTCTGTATCGCACGTTTTGGTGGCTGCCAAATAACATAAGCACACCCACAATCATAAACTCGTTTCATTTACGGTTTGGGTAGTAGTCCTGTGACGATAATAAATCATCCAACAGGTTAACTGATTAAAATTAGATTTTCTAAGTGACAAACGTGACCACCAGATTAGCAATACATATGTATACTCTTTAATTATTTTAAAAATAAACATATACATTTCAAAATGCCAAGGAATGACTGGCGGAATTGCCGTGTTTGTAGAATTTTTAATTGATTGAATAATTTAAGTTGGTTCAGATTAAAAAATCGAGCATCTTTCTTACTTCGATCTACATATAATATATTTTTACTTAACCGCAGGCTAATTCATAAATATCAATAATTGTAACAGTTTCTAAAAGTGCAAAACTTATTTGACGACTTCTGGCAAACCCTTACTGAGCATGAACCAGGCAAGCTGTCATCAAAGCAGGATGTGACCGAGGAATATAATGCACCGCAATTTATTATTATTATTTACAATATTTAATTGTTGGCGAGCATTATATTCCACGGCACAGTGCAACTGAAATGCGTCTTAATACAAGCGGAATCTATCAATCTTGTCAATTCGGTGCGCCCCCAAAACTGTCTGGAACTCCTAATCAATTTACACCGAGACCCCCCTTAACAGTTCAAATTTTGAAAATTAAAAATGCGTAAATAAATGCAAATCTGGATGCTAACTGCATCAATGTTTCCCGGTCTGGAGCAAAAGCAAAAAAGTATGTTTTTCCCAAACATTAAGTTGAATTTCATTTTTTTAAATATAATAAAATTAACTAAAAGTTAAATTTTTACTAGCATTTAAATGATTTTACTCTCTATTAGTACTTGGATTTAAAATAAAAATATTTCATGCATTTGAAGATGTAGCCAATGTTTGACTAGAAAATATTATCATCATTAAACATTATCAGATTTCATAATTTTTTTCCACATTCTAGTCAAAACCAGCGCTGAGCATTTTTAACACACTCTTACAAGTCAATTTGCTCGCTACATTATTACCGGTACTGTTATGGCAAGTGGGGCACAGCGGGAAAATGAGAAAATAAACTTAATTATTCGATAATCGGCTATCACTATGTCAGAAAGCTAAATTTTGTTCCGCGGGCATTTTCATGGTAGCACGAATGGAACAAAGGAAGCTTAACAAGCATAACAAACGTTTGCGTGATGTCACACTAGACATCATGCAAATCTGATTTTTTCTTCATCAAAGCAGGCATCAGCTACTGCGGTTTGCAAGTACAGTGCAAAATACGACGGAGGAGAAACAAATCTATTTGAATACCAATGGAGTAGACGGGGTAGAACACGAATCTGGCAAACGTGGTTCATACAAAATATAATAATCTGATTGCTGGCATAATATCAAGTCAGCGATGATCACAATCACTACAAGCATTTAACAAAGTATCGATCGGGCTAGTGCGGAGGCAACTGACATTTTAAATAAATTTTTAAATAAAAATTTGGTGTAAGTAGCGTAAATAACGGCTTCAATTTGATCATTCGCTCTCGGCGAGACGCAGAAATACTGGGAGACAACTAGCAACTTTGTGTCACTGGGGGACCGGTAAAGGTGTTCTTTGTCAAAAGTCGCGTAGCAAAAGCAAGCCGAGGGCATTAATGATTCAATAACGTTCTAATTCCTAAACGTTCGCTTCAACAAGTTAATCGAGCGTTATTTTCGTTTGGAAAATCTACAATATACATGTTCGAACTGATTTTTGGACAAAAAAAAAAATTGATTCCAAAAAAATGGAGGCGTAAATGATGAAAATAATTAGAAATTAAGATTTTTAAGTTGATTGAATGTAGGAGCCGTTGCATTCAAGGCACATTCAAGTTAGAAATTAAGAGTGACGAAAATTATCGGGAAAGTCTATTATTATGTTATTTCCCAATAAAAACGATTGAATCCATGATTTATTAAATTACACGTTTTTGCCACACAATTTTAAATTTTGCGAAAGTGAAGTAGCTTCAAATAATTTTTGGAAAATATATAATAATTATAATATCCTGGCTTGGGATACACCAACACCGGTTCTCCGTTAAAAAACAAATGGAGTGATTCGGCTACTATAAAAGCTAATTTTAACTGTCTTTAAATTCGGGCAGGACCCTCGATTTAATACCACCACTGGTGCCGACACAGTAAATTTATTGAGTGACTTGGCTCCCCCAATCACGTAGCGCCCGACGAAGCCAACTCCCCGATCAATTCTGATCGTAGCAGACGGATTCGTCCAAGACACAGTACCTCTGATTATCCGATTCTAAATTTCTCCCGATGACAGTCCTTATTCCATTTTCTTGCGATTGTTTTCGCATAATCGCGGCTTGTCCACAAACTCGACGCCATAATACATGATGACGATAAATGTGAGAGCACTCATGGCTCCCCAGAAGAGGAAATAGCACATCGTCTCAAGCGAATACTCTGCCACAAAATAAAAATAATAATTAATTTGGGAAACAAAATCCGGCATTATTCTCGTAATAAAACGGCTATTTTGGCGCACCCAATTTTGATCAGCAATTAAAAAAGTATTCATTTTTTTAATTGGGCTTTTAATTTCACTTTTAAACATGACTGCGTTAAAATGTTCTTTAAAAAAATTAATAATAAAATGAAACACCGATCTTTTTGGTAAAAAAACTAAATTACCTGCAGGAATTAGAATCGTCACGAAGCACATGGATAGCGCAACCAACAGAATAACCGGTAACTGTAAAAACAAACACGTTTAGATGGGACCAGGGACTGAATTCGTACGTTGGACACACATAATGTTAGCTCAAATAAAGTATAAAAAAATGGCTCGAAAAATACAGATTTTAGAAAGCCACTCCTTTGAATAAATAATTCTGCAAGACTTACCGCTAAATACTTCCAATCTTGGTCCTGTTGCAGCGGCGACTGCTTGGTCACGCCTTCCCGTTCCTCCGGCTGGTAGTTGCCCAGCAGAAGGTCGATAGAGTCCTGGCGGAATCCATCCGAGAAATTGTTCTTGTAGTAACGGATCAGCGAGTTGTAGCCGTCCTTTGCTAGACCCATTCGCGTACGTTTTCCCGTCCTAATGCCGACAGAAACAAATATTCAATTTTCGACCATTTTCAAGTTATTGCAAGACAAATATTCTGCTTGAAAAGATTTCTAAAGTGCGTCGTTCGAAAGTATTTTATTATTACAGTCTGATAAAAATATTACCGTATCTTAAAATTATTAGCTGTTAAAATGAACCGTCACATTAAAAATTTTATGCTTTTAATAACACAACTTTCATCAAAATTTACAATCGTTTGGCGCGAGCTCGAAATCGGTTATGATATTAAAAAAAACGACTCGCAGATCACTAAGTAATAAACGGAACTAACCTAGTGAAATCCGTCTTCAAGGCGCCGGTACCGGCGTATTGCACGCTACAGATGTCAGCATTGTCGGCCCACACTGAAAACGAAATAAATTGGCTTTTAGTTTGGATCAAACTTTATCAGAATCAAACACTGAAATTGTCCCATTAATTAGCGGCGGAGCGCTCGCCATCTAAACAAAGCAATTCTAAAGAAATCAAAAGGTCCATGATTACCATTTTTAAAGACAACCTCTAAGGAAATTTGATCTTCAACGCGTTCTCCTTCAAGAAGTATTCCTAGCCTCTGGAAAATAAAATGAATCGCTCATTCACAATAGTCAGTAGATCCAAAACTTTGACCACCAGCGTAATAAAAAAATTAGATCACGATTTCCCCAACTAGTCTTGATACATGAGATAGCACAACGATTTAAATAAGTAATGCTTAACACCAAAGTGGTGATTGAACTTACCAGCAGTTGGTGCTGCAGACTCCGCCTGGCGAGCAGCGACTGAACCACGTTGGTGCGGTCCAGACAGTCGATGCAGTTGGTGCGAAAGACGCCCTCCTGCTGGCTGGGCAGCTGGCCGTCGCGCAGCATTAGAAAGTAGCCGAACTCCTCCTGATCTTGCGTCAGCCGATCCAGCAGAATGGAGAGCCGATCCCAGCGCATCTTGCTGCACTCGCTGTGAAAGTCGAACGACTCGTAGCGCACGTTCGGGTTGTTGGTGCTGTTGACGATTTCGTGCAGCGCCCTCTCCAGTCGATACTCGCTGCCCTTGTGGTCGATCTGGAGTAAGATAGACGACACGACAAACACTGTGAAATTAAATCTAATTTTTCTTCGCTTGGGATGAAACTGCAATTTTATTTCTAATACGGTTTTCTAAGGCAAAAAACGAGTACCCGTTTGGGACCAAGTCTCTATTTTAAAGACGTTTTCTTTTTTTGACAAACTCTGACATTCATAACACTGCAGAATATTTTGTAACTCAAGTGCTCATATGGTACGTTTTCGCTAGTACCGCGGGATCGAATAAAAGTGAGCCCACGCCGAGAATCGAACCCGCATTACAGTCGGCCACAATACCGGCAGGGCTACGACGAGTCGTACGATATATTAGTTCTCCTTGATGGCGATTGAGGACTGCGTTTCAGGCCTTACCAGATTGATCAAGACCTGTTTGCCGTAATTGTAGATCTGATCGTTGAAGTGGCGCGTGAAGCCGTCTACGTGGTTCTGGGTGGGGTTGAGCAGGGGGCTGGGCTTGTACTTGAGGTTGGCCCGCTGCGACCAGAACAGGGGGATGGAACCGCGGGTTTGCACGAACGAGCAACGGTCGCCGCTGAACTCGACGATCTGTTCGGTCTCCACGTAGTTGGCCGCGTGGCCCTCCGTGTCGATGCCGCGCATGAAGAAGCGGGTGCCGGCGCGGAAGCAGCTGCGTCGCGAGATCAGCACCCAGGAGAAGGTCTTGCGGTTCACGGTCACCGTCCTGATAGAGACATCTGCGAGATGGCATCAGTCAAGGATGAACTTTTTTTTTAATTCTCGAAACAAACTTTTCCGGTGGCCAAAATATTATTCGTGATATCCGGGAAAATTTCAGAAAAATAAAACAGTCAAAGACTCAAATGTTGTCGATAAAAACTTTTAGTCAAAGGATACATCCATGGATGACGGGTAAACAGTACCGAGACAACTGAAAACGACATAAAAAATATATTTAATTAACGTCGTGAAAGAAAATATTACATTTGCCGGTAAATACAATACAATTAAAATGAATAATTTAGTTAGTAATGTCTTAATCGCTAACAACAAATAACTTGTTAGATTTTAAAAAGTCTGAAGTACTATCTATAATTTCGACGCATTTTCAAATGTTCAGACGTAATTATCAACATTTTCCCCCTGATAATGAAACTATCCAGATCAGCAGGGCAGGGTCCACGTACCTCCGGTTGCTGCGCCAGGTCCCGCAGCATGTTTCCGTTCCAGATGAAACGCTGGTCGGCTCGCTCGTGCAGCGGCATGGCTAGAAAGTCGGGCGTGGTGTTATGTAGTCGCTGCAGCGTATGGCTCACGTCGTACGAGTACGAGAAGTAGAAGTACTCAGTGCGCAATGCCTGCTGCAGCATGATCACGTACTGTCGGTTGTCCTGGATCTGGACCTCGGTCAGGTGGAGCATGGTCTTGACGTAGGGGAGCACTTCGGTGGCCTCGACCCGCCACACGGCCTGACCGTTCAGGTCGCCCACCTTGGCCTTGCGCGTGATGACCACCAGGTACGGACCTTTTTAATAGAAGACCAGGCAAATTCAATATTAGCCAATAATTTTTTTTGGTGGGGAAATTCCCTTCACTGAGTGAATATCACTGCACGAGATTCTGTACTATTCGTGATTATTAGGCAATAGGTGAAGGGCACATTTTCACCAGTGAATTCATTTTACAATCGAATAAACGAGAACCTGTGGCAGGAATCGAACCCGGGACAACCTGCTCAGCAGTCTGTTGCCATACCCACTGAGCTAGACTAGTAGTATAATCCTTTTATTCATTGAGGAACTCATGATTTCAAGAAAAACAAACAGCAAATAATTGCTAAATAACGATATTCATTATAGGGTAAAAAGCAAAAATACAAATGACTATCATTGATGTCATTATCTCGCAATAATAAAGTCTTAAAAGTTATAAAACACTTACCGGCAAGCAAATGTATGATGCCCATGATTCCACATATGGGCTTGGTCGTAACATCCGATGGAATGGTATTCTGGCCTTCTGATTGGGGAAAGGGGAGAAAAGGTACACATTTTATTACAGTCAAACGGGCACTTAAAATTTCGACAAATGTTAAATGGCTAGCGATTCTTGATTCCCCAGCAAATTGTAAAACATTTTCTCTCACCTTGAACTTCGATATCATGGCTGAGCCGGTCGATGACCACCACTTCTTTGGCAGTGTTCAAAGATTCTATGTAGAATTTGCTGCTCCCGATATGTCTGATAGGAGAAAAAAAGCGAACCATCAATGTGGTAATCTGCAGTTTGGTTATCAGGCAATTTAAAATATCTCCATCTCCTTAACAGTGTCAAAAATGAAGGGTGCAATTTTTTGGTTTCGTAAACACAAATTTGAAGGAACTTAAACGAATCTAATGATTATCCGGCATGTGTAACAACGATTTATATCGGACAAAATTGTGGGTCAATGGCATGAAATGACCAAAGTACATTCTAGAGTTCATGGTCTCTTGATTTTTCTACCAATTTAACTTCTGCTCGTTGTTACACAAGGGGCATATTGTGGTAAATGTACTTCGTATTCCAGCTTCCATGCAACATTGGCTTATTTATATTGTTAGTACACCCATCAGCAAGCAGTTTATTAAGTTTGATCAACACTTCGCCGAATAACTAGCAATCAAAACCACTCCCCCAGGACCTTTCCGATGGAAGCTAGGTCTAGGGTTTTTTGGTATTTTGCAATGACAGGCGAAACCATTTGACAAAACTCAGGAGAAGCCAAAACGCGATATAGTATGCGTTCTATAACTGATCTCCAAACTAACTAATTGAAAACACAAATATAGCTCTTTTTTTCGACCGGAATGATGCAGAGGAAAACAAAATCGGCCTTCCGCAGACTGGAGGTTAGGCCTAACACCCCAAGGGTCACTCATAGTTTACCAACAGATAAGCTTCTCGTAAAGCCCAACCGGATGAGTAACCACATCTAGGCACGTCCAATTTATCAATAAATACTACGATTTCGACAATCAATAGCTTCGCAAATAAAACAAAACACTTACAAAACCAAATCTTCGTGAACATCAGCTGCGTTCGCCATCTTGCCAGACTTGCAGAAAAATTCACGCTGCCAAACGCCAGCTCCCAATACAGCCAATAGAAATTTAATTTTTATAATTTCCTCTCTACTCGAGTAATCGAAACTACACGCCCATAATAAAGAATAAATATTGAAAAATATTGTAAATTAAAATATTCAGCAAAAATTATTGGAATTCAATCACAGGCCACTAAATCAAATGCGCGCTTTGAGGGTGCGAACCACTAGGCGGGAGATACAAAATTTCCAAGAGGCAAAACCCGAACATGACATTTCACACACAATTTACACAATGACTTATTTATTTCAAATATCTTTGATTGTCGCAGCTTTTAATAGTACATGTACATTTTATTTAATATATATATTTATATATCATCTCGGCACAAAAGAACATAATGATCGAATAATTCTTTTTTAAAAGCGAGGTCAGTAAAAAAATGAAAACCTTTTTAAAAAAAAAAGATCTTTAAAAAAGTTCGACAAAATTATTTAAATTAAATATTCCGCCAATGCCAACAGTTTCGTTTATTTTTTTAATCTACCGGTTGCACATTTTGCAAACGGTTAACGTCAGTTCCATTTTATCAAGCGCTGATCAGACTGCCGCATTAAATTAGTCAAGAATATAAAACAAATTGTCCCCGATGGTACGTAGCTACGTCTAACTTCTGTTAATTTCATGCACGAGCTCATCGATTGCATTTTGAGTTTCTGAAATTAGAAATACATTAATTGTATAAATTCCAACAACCACAACATCCTCATGGCATCGAATTCAAATCATTATTTTATGTAAAAGTTGTATTAAAAAAGTTGTGAAAAAAGAAAACAACCAACCTGGATTGATAAGTTTGGTATTGGAAACTTGAGCAATAACGGAGAGAATGTGAGGTACACTTCTTAAAGCCTGAAATAATAATAAAAAAATTTAACAACTGAATATTGATCAACAATTAAATTTAAAAAATAATAAAATAATGTTGCGAGGTAACAAGACGTACCTGCTCATTTTTTAGCGAAAGCAAATAAGTGAGACACTTGAAAACAGCTAAATATTCCTCGCAATCCTTGCGCAGAGGCAAATAGTGCATCAGAACTGGAAGAATCTAATTAAGCACATAGGAATAGATGAGTGTCAATTTTTTTTAAACACACAATATAACTCTTTTGAAATTGTAATTTAAAATATCCCCGAAAATGCATTTTAATGAGAATGTTGACATCAATGTGCACATCGGGTAAGGGTGGAGTCAAGCTTACCTGATCAATAGGAACTAGGCGTACGTTGGTTAACATCATACGAGAGACTGTGCCGCACACATTGTCCAACACTCGAGGATCAGTTTCCTGGCGCAGGTTATTGGAGAGCAGCTGCAAAATTTCGCCGTAATGTCTGTCGCAACTTTTGATCAGAAAAACTCAACTTTCTTGATTGAGAACGCAATATATTTCCAGATCAAAACCCGATAAGCAGTTTGTATACGAAAAATTTAAATGAAATTAAATAAAAGTTTCAAATTAATCCTAATTTTACGAGTAGCATCATTCAAAGTATGAAACGATTAGAAAAAAACTTCAAAAATCTGCGCAGACTCCGAACAATCACAAATAACGAGAAGCGAACATTCCGTGTTTGTTTTTTAATCGCGGACAAGGATACGAGAACATTTTTTCGGTGCCGTGCTCGGCCAGCACGCCCAGACCGAATATGGCGTTGGAGCGCACCTCCTCATCGGCGTCCTTGGCGGCCGACAGGAACAGCGGGTACAGATGGTCGATGAACTTTTCGACCGTCCCTCGCAGGCCACACACGCATTCCGCCAGCGTGCCCACCGTGAACGACTTCTCGGCCACGCTCGGGGAATTAGCCTAACGATTAGAAACGACAACGAATCAAATTAAATATTAGTTCAAAATTCGCTTAAGCTTCAACAGAAGGTAAATCATGCCCTTATAAACAGCCAAATAAAAAAACAAGTGTTTAAAAGGAACTAAGATTTCAAGTAAAAGACATGTGTTCAAAAGGGACTAAAATTTAAAATAGAAATGTACCAAAGAATGAAGCATTCGAGGATATTCACGACACCTATACTTACGCATTAATTGATAAGAAAATACTTTTTTCATAGGCCCGAGAATTCATGAATAAGCGCGAGAATAAAAATTCCCTCGCATGCGAACGCGGATGTCACGATGACATAAAATGAGGCCAACTAAGAACAAATATTAGCGGGTTTACGAATTTTTGTGGAACGAATTATCGTGGCCATGTAGAAATGTTAGCGAGACGATCGAATCACTCACCATTTTTGCGATGAAAACGTGCAAGAATCCCGCAAAATAGGGCGTGAAATCTGGCACCACCTGCGCCAGCGACGGCACGATCTCGCCGGCAAACTCGATCAACATGGCGTCGTGTTCGGCGTCTTCGTCGCCGGCCAGATCCTCCGAGCTCTCGCCCTCGGACGGGTCCTGGCACGCCACCTGTCAAGAAACGAAATGACGTCATCACCACCATGCACTTCGACGACTCGAAGTGGTTTCAAATTAAAATACATTAAGCGTGTTAAAAGCATAAATCGCTTCAACGACGACTATTTATTACCTTAGACAGCATGACGTCCTTGACCACGCCCACAATGAGGTCCAGACAGCCGTGCCGCTGCAGCAGATCCATTCCAAACACCTTGACCATTTCGTTGATCACCTCGAGGCTGGCCATGGCCACCAGCCTTTCCTTATCCTCGCGGATGCTCAGGGTCAGCTTGGGCAGGAGGGTGTTCAGCATCTTGCCCCCGGCTAACGAGAGAGAATACATTTCGTGTTACGGCGAAATCCTTCATTTTTTGAATGGGAGACTTGGGGTATAGGAATTTTGAAAAACCAAACCTTGTAGCTTGTCAGAATAGGCGGGGTCGTCGACCGACATGGTCTTCACCGATCGGTACAGGGTGCAACAGAATTGACCCAAGGCTTTGGTGGCAGATTCTCGGATGGCAGCCGCCGGGTGATCCAGCAGGCCGTACATTTCCTTGGAGGCGTTATCCAGAAACGGCAAAAACGCCATTCTGCAATGATAATAATAAAAAAGGCATTCATGGATAGAGGTAAAAAATATTTCCCGTATCAGTTAATCAGATTGCTGGTTGATCATGAACGTACCCAGAATTAGCGGCTATCTCTTTGAGCGCGTCGCACGTTTCTTCCTTCTCGGCTAGATAGGCGTTCTCAACGGACATTCTAGTAATGATAGAGAAAAAAGTATCTATTGAGTACTGACAAGCAAACCGTCATCCTACCCGAGTTCATTTTTTAAATCTTTATTTCCAATCACTTTAGTACCGCACAGGATATTCCGTACCACTCGTGTTTCTTTGACAATAATATATGAGGCGCACATTTTCACCAGCATCCCGGTATTGAATAAACGAGTGACTGCGCCGGGAATTGAACCCGGGACCGTCCACACCGCAGTCGATTGCAATACCGACCGACTGGCCTACGCCGAATCGTACTTTTTTTTTTAATAAGACAATTTAGAAAATATATTGCCTTCACAATCATAAAAGAGTGGGATTCAGACACCCCTTAGTCAAACCTATGTAGTAGCATTGATAGTAAAATTATTCGAAAACACTTTCCATGTTCAAATAAATTTTTAATTTATCAATACGTAAATTCATGAATTTTAATGTTCACGTGGAGTAGTGTCAAGCCACTTCTGCAAAGCACGAGTAAGCAGCGCGCGCGATCACCGTTACTGTAATTTTCCTAAGAACAGATTGGATAGTGATGATGAAACTCACCCCAGACCCTCCTCATCCTCGCCATCCTCCTCATCATCACTATCTCCAACCTGCCCCAGCGCAATTCCGCTCTCGTAGCCAGTCCCATCCTCATCTTCGTCGCTCAGATCCTCGAAGTTGAAGCAGCCGCCCACCGGGTCCTTCTCGTCAGCACTGCTCACCTGTAAGCCAGTGAAACCATCCGAAATCATTAATGGGTTCTCAATTCCGCAACGAAACAACTGCGGTGAGTCAACGATAAATTAATTCAATTTTTCTTCTCGCCACTAACGTCTTTCTCAGGAACCCGCAAAGATAATCTACAGTATTTTGAACATACAACTCTAAACCATATTAACTCAGAGCGGCAATCACAACCTCAGATGATTGTGATTTTTTGAACGTTGATAATAAATTAAAATATAATAATTTGTGAAATGTAAAATGTATTTTTGAAAAAAAAAAAATGAGTAATACTCATAATATTGAGGTTTTCGAACGTATTTTTAATCAAATTCAAAATAACAATTCCTGGAAAATCAAAAAATAAATAAAGTAATAAATAATTCAACGAATGCTCGAAAATTAAGTACGGTCATCGGTACACAAAATTTAATCAATTACTCCATTATTTAAATACGTTTTTCATTAGTCATCGTTTCTCGTCGTTCCACGTTTCGTCTTGTTCTGACGTTTCGTCGGCCAGCTCTGTTCGTCTTGTTTGACTTGTGTGACGTTTCGTCATCTTTTTTCATCGTGCCCTCACATATTGCCTAAGCAACACGAGGGCACAAGACAATCGCAACTAATGGCTATATGTTAATTTTTTCGTGATTACTTTTTATTATGTGTAAGAATATCAGTTGTTGATAATAAAGTTTAAAAAATATTAAAAAAATTAGCCACAAATCAGTAGCAATTTATCTTGTAGTCCAAGACTCACCACGAATCCCTCGGTCGATACCAGCGAGTCGATCATGTGGTCCATAATCGAAGGCAGAAACGGTGCCATCCCGTCCTTCAGCACTGTCGACAACGAGGCGAAGAGGCCGTACCTAGAATCAGACGAAATGGGATCAGTAATTGGGTCCAGTGTTATACGCAATCGAATATTAGCAACTGACACTTGTGGGTGACTAACGTGGATCGCCTCAAGTCCGGATCGTCGTGCGACTGAATCAGCGACAGTCCGAGATTCAGGCACTGCGCTACGAACGGCAGGAATTGCTCGTTGCCGACGGAGCGGGCCAGCACGCTCAAGGTACCTAATAGCACACAGCGGGAACAGGGGTAATCACATCAGTTATTCGACCGAACCACGCGCAATTTTAATAAAATAACGTAATGGCAATCGAAATGTTGTTCTCACCCAGTGCTTGGATCTGAACGGGAAGGGTCTCTTCGGTTTGCGCTGTCGCCAGACACTGCTGCAGGTAGCCCATGATTCGGTCAAAGTAAGGCGCGATATTCTCCTGAACGCCATTAGCTGAACATTTGAGGAAATCGGACCATTTGTTATAATAAGTTACGGAAACATAAACGAAGAGTTATTAATATTTTTACAGTGGTTTTTTATCCATAAAATTTCGGAAATACTTCGAAAATAAAAAACGTCGACAAGCTCACCTGATGCTCCTATTGCACTTATTGCCAATTCCTGGAGAGCCGTCGAATTGCAATTCATCGCCGTGAACAGCTGATCCATCACAGCAGGCAAATACGGCACTAACTCTAAAGCTAGAATGAATCAAACTTAGATCAGATCGACAATTTTGGAAACTAATTATAGCAGCGAAAATTAATTGGGAAAAAAAAAAGAGAGAAAAAATTAGCATGGCAGTAAGGTCCTACCGAGACTCTCGCAAAAATTTTCGAGAGCATAAAACAATTTGGTGACGCTGGGTGATAGTGGCTGGTCGACATGAACGCGCTCGCAGATTTGACGGAGGCTGTCGAAAAGGATCGGCAGGACGTCGCCGGCAAATTTGGCAATGTTCGGCTATCAAACAAATAATTATACAAACAATTAGGACAACAGAATTCCTTAATAATTGTGGGCAATTTTGTTTTAAAATTATAAAACATCTAACTAACCTGCAGGTGTTCCGAAAACTGTCCCAGTGCGAACATGGCAGCACTACGAACAATTTGGTGAGGATCCTGAATACCCTTAATTGCACACTGAATGTACAATTGCAAATGTCTGCAACGATAAAAATGAGATTAGTACAAGAAAACCACTCTACAGGATGCCAAAACATCAGCACATTATTTTCCCAAATTGAAACTAAGAGGTTAATTCAACGCTGGATATTTCGAAGAATGCAAAAATAAATATACTTCTTCTGGATGCAGTCTGAGCAGCCCTCGGCAGTCACTGCTAGTGCAATGTAGGCGGCCTTTCTAATGTATGGGTTCAGATTGCTAAACGCAGGCTCTACGAAATGCATCTACATTTGGAGAAAAAACAAATTATAATTCACACGCCGAATATTGCACAATCCTTTCAATGGCAGAATAGGATAATTATTTTCCTTAATTCTGATTACATCAACGTTCTTCTCAAGAAGATGCAAGAAAATTATATTATTTTATAAAATTATGAGCCACTCACTGAACTAAAAGTTGCCAAGCTATAAGCAAATCTTGAAGAACATGATTAAATGTTCATCGAAGTATCAAAATAAAATTTTGAGTTTGTGAGTAACAACAACGTTCTCATTGACTGACTAAATTAGTTAACATCGTAATTTATAATCTCTTCAACTTACCAACGGCTGAAGAAGCTTGTCTGGTGGTAAATGCAAAGCCATAATATCAACGAGCTAGAAATATAAGTTTAAAAAAAATGATTCTGAAAAACTCAAGCATCACGCGAACTTCTCTACTATTGAGGCAACCGATTTCCAATGTACCTGTGCTGCGACAGAAGAAGGCGAGCTGGAGTCGTTGTCGTCCATCGGAATTCCGGCCTCGTCCGCATCGTCATCGCCGTCGGCAGTGGGCTCACACATGATGGGGAAAACGATTCGCAGGATCGGGTTGATCAGCTTGTTCTTTAAAATTGCCTACGGAGAATACAACAAACGAATTATCCGGTTGTCAGTCGTGAATACAGAACGTACACAAACGAAATTGTTTTATTAATTTTTTTATTTTATTCCGGATTACTGTAGTGAATAGCACTACAGGAGGTTATTGTACCCCTCGTGTCGCTGTGCTAATGTGTGAGGGGCACATTCCAGTACCACAGGTTCGAATAAACGAAAGCCTGCGCCGGGAATCGAAACAGGGACCACCCAGTTAGTAGACTGTGACCATATCCACTGAGCCACGGGGGCCGCACGCTTTTTGAGTCACAATTTTGACAGTCGAGATAGAAAGATATACAAAAAGGACTCTGACATGTAAATATTAATTCTTGGGTTTTTCAATTTATGGTTAGATTTCATTTCGCTGCACACAAAAAAATATTCAAATATAATCGTTCAAACCATAAAGTAATTTGAGTTTTTTCAATAATTATATGACCAACGTTTCAATAAAAGCAGTATGGCATATACAAAATAAATTATAATAAACATATGCTAAATATTTCATAAATGGGTAGGTAATAAGGGATATATACGTAGTATATAGCAAAAACGAAAAGTTATACATAATTATATCATTTCTAGCTGAACATAAGGTTGACACCTCTGAAAATGCATTACTACGAGCCAATTTGGTAACTAAAATTCAATTTTATTCTAATTTATATTCGAAAGCTTTAATTAAAGGTAAGGTTGCGTTCAAAAATGACATATGTTTGCATTTCGTATTTCTTACATCTCGCCAACTCAGTCGACTGCCCCACAGTTTATGTTCCTGATGAGTGTAGCAAAAGGCTAAGGAGTACCACAGGGACACGATACCTTTTTCTTGAGCCGCACGAGCCAGCTGATGACCGTCAAGCCTTTGCAGCGTATATCCTCGCCCAGCGTGGTGGTCCGCGCCAACTCCAGGCAGAAGTCCACCACCGACCTCACATGAGGCGCCAGCACGCCCACCTCGCACTCGATCAGCTCGTCGAACAGCTGCATGGCTTCGCACGCCTTCTCCTACAAGTCGCACCAAAGTCAAAATATGTATGACATTGAATTCAGAAAAATAACGCCGTATGGCAAATAACATCGGGAGAGGATCGGACATATTGTGTTACCTCGTCAGCGTTAACCAGTTGTTTCATCACGGTAAGAACTTTTGGCACCAAGTTTTGAAAAATGGCCTGCAAAATCGAAATTGTGATTGGTTAGAGTATTTTTTTTTTTTTTTAAATCACCGTAGCGCCTAGTGCACTACAGGATTACTGCACCCTCGTGTCTCTGTGGAGATAT
>JAUJYS010000930.1:0-19612 GCA_033995665.1 Melogona broelemanni | reverse complement strand
ATGGCAGCTGGAATAGCCAGGCTGCAGGATCCACCCCTAAGCTCTGGACTCCCTAATGGAAGCTCAAGGGTGACGCCGGTACCCCAGGCAAACGAATAAACGAAAACCTGCGCCGGGAATCGAACCCGGGACTGCCGGCTTCGTAGGATGTTGCCATACCCACTGAGCCATCGGTACGAATAATATTGAAGCCAACTGAACGAGATCTACAACTTACTTGTACAATCGCTTTAAAATTATTCCGGCAATCCATCGTGACTGTGTCTGTGAAGTGGAATTTCAGGTCTCAAGAGGTGATTATTGTTTTTTTTTACAATATTTTCTCTCTCCCTTAGCTTCCTTCGATGATGCGTGTCTACTAATTACTTTTTTCTTTTATTTTTCTAATTTTGACACTTCTGACAGAGACACGCACAAACGTTTTGTTCCGTCTGTTATTCCCTCTTCTTTCTAGTTGCCGCCCCTTCCTCATTGAGTTTTTATCCTTGTTCCATTATTTTTCCAGTTCCATTCTATTTCCTTTGATAGTGGGGAGAAGGAATCAAATAATTCGTGCGATTTTGCGAGAGTGGCGAAGATGCCGAAAAAAGACGCAACAGTTCCAGCTCTATCGATTCCGTAGGATCCACACGCATGCATAAGCGCTTGCAAATCATCGCCGGGCCTATTGTCGTATTACTCTGTACATTGCAAGTTTCGTCCACCTAAACTGCAGGCGTCTGTCGCTGCGCGATTTGGACGCGATAGTAATCGAAATACCGATCCTTTAAATAATAAATATTCGAAAGTCGTAAGACGCGACTATTCTTTACTGGGCTAGTCGACAATATTACCCTGGTGACATGAAAGCGTTCATCGACGACGGAAATAGCAACCTAGGTTTATGTATGGGATCGCGAGCTATCGTGAAAATAGTATGGCGAAAATAGTTTATGGTTAATCAAATAAATTTTATCTCTAATTGGTCGCACGATTTTGGTCATAAAGTTAATTAGGTAGTTCTATTTTGCCGTGTTTGGATAATTGTTTGAATTAAATTTGCTATTTCCATGTTTTTGTTCGACCGCGCCATTGCGTCCATTGTTTTTGATTGACTGGCCCCTGGCTAAGTGTTGACGAACGGTTCCTCGGATATCGGATCGCCACTAACTTCCTGTTAATGTTTTAATTTCCGGTTCCGTTATTTTTGGACCGGCGATGTTGGGATGGGGGATGGCGACACACAATAAACCCTAACAGCACGAGCGTATGCGAAAACAACCGGAGGGGCTTTTGGTCAAAACACTCGTGTTTATTTGCATATATCCAATTTCCTGCCTGTCATGTATGTACGAGCGTACGATACATTGCTCGAACGGTTTGAAAACGGCCAATTGAAATATGGAGAGGCCGGGACATTTCACGTCTGATCTATTTCCCTACCAGTGCCAGGCTTTCAACTCCTGAAGGTGCCGTATGGCTTAGTGGTTAGTGTGTTTGCCAAAGGCACACGTGATCGCGGGTTCAAATCCCGACCGAGACCACATAATGTGCGATTTTACGACTCGTCGTGGCTTAATCGGTAATTGCAACAGGATGCCGGGTTCAATTCCCGGCGCGGTCTCTCGATATTCGATCCCGAGGTGCTTGTGAAAATTGTCAAATGAAAATGCCACAATTACTCAATCGGTTAGAGGGGTACATAATCTCTTGTTGTGATATTCACTTCAGTGATGACGATTATTTGTTTTCAATAAATGAAAAAAATAAAAGTTTAAAAAAGCCTGTTCCGGGATTCGAACCCGAGATCGCCAAATCCTGACCGCACCTCTACCGACTAGAATTGAATGTGTGGTTTGGTGAATCGCGCCTTTTCGGTCATTTTCGATTGTTTAGTTCTGAAAGAGACAATTATTAGCCATGGGTCAATATTTCCAAGGTATCAAATACTCAAGTTTTACCCCTGGAAAATGAAACGACGAAACGGTGCTGCGCCGCATAGCCCCGATGCTTTGTGCATTTGCCAAGTATGGGCGGAGCTTTTGCTTCCTATGCGTTTGTATGGGCGATGTCGCGACGAATCAATACCATTACATTAAATTGTTTCGTGCGAACGGAGTGTCTCCCTCTCAAATTGAACAAGATAAAACTATTGTTGACAAATTTGGAACCGGTCCCTGTCCCTGACTGGTTATTTATTCTTCTATTTATTTATTATTCCTGATCACTTTAGCGAATATCACTACAGGAGACTATCCCCTCTTGTTGTTATAAGAATGTATGAGAAGTACATTTATACCAGTACCTCAGGATCGAATTAACGAGAGCCTGCGTCGGGAATCTAACCCAAGACCGCCCCACCGCAGTCGGTAGCAGTACCGACTGAGCTAGACGAATCGTGATATCGTCATTTGAACATGATATTATCATTTGAACTGCTTGCGGTTGAACATTGCAATGGTAAATACCTCGATCAAGCAAGTTGTGCTGCGACATGGTTATGACAGTGATGCCAACGATACCACGGACGTAATATCGTCATCGACTCCCCCTTCCTTTCCACCACCAGAAGCACCTCCCCATCATATCAAAATTTTCCAACCTGAGCTAATAATAACGAGCTGTGTGTTCGGCTTTCTCTGTCAATAAATCTGAGCTGTCCGTCTACAGCCCAATCGCAATCCACGCGTCTGGTCCATTGTTTGGACATCAACGTGGTCCGAATGGATGACAAGTGCTTCGTACTCTAACATTATACCTCGCTCTTCTTGGTAAACCCCTTGGCGATAATCCCACCTTTATTAACCCTCTCTTTTCTGTTGTTCCAGATGGGGATTCCATCTCGGCTGTAGTATTTATCCGTAATTTTCTCCCTATGAAATACGGCCAATGACGAAACTAGACTGAACGTATAGAAGCGATTAAATTGAAAAATTCAAGTTTTGCTTTAAATATCGGCTTTTACATACTCTGTTAATGGGCTGATGCATTTTGGCGTAGAAAACGACACGAATTTAAGGATAAAAAGCATATAACGGAAAAGAAAAAAAAACGTAACAGATAATAAAATTATAACTAGCAACAAAACATATTGTTTGACGAAATTCAGCTCTTACAAAGTCTAAAAAAATAAAATAAAAACACAAATAGGAAATTAAAAAAAATAAATTTGACGAAATACAGCCTACAACAAGATTTTCCAAAACAAACTTTAATATAAGATAAGCTTTATAGTAGTTAATAGACGAAATATATCTTAAACATCGAAAATGGAAAATTAAATAAAAATCATTCGTCCGAATTCAGTCCTTCCCATAAATTGTCCTAAGTAAACTTCTAAGAAAAATTAAAACCACTCATGACCAGTAACAATCTCGAATGGTTTGCTTTTTCCCAATCCTTCTGATCCCTCAAATTAATGCATTTTATCTTCTGCTTTGTGTATTTAAAAATAATATTGACGATGTCCATATACTATTTAAAATGAGCCGTCTATAATCGTCAATACACGTCAGTCCTCTCATTCCATTCATCCACTCTCCCCGAACTCTTTCGTCCATTTTATTCTGCGCGGAAAGAGAGAGACCACCGCAACATCCTCTTCCTCAAATACGCATCGGGGGCGTCGTTGGCGAGTTTTCGTGTCGGGCCTCTATCCCGAGTGTTGTCATAACTGACTGACCGCAGTTATAATTATCCGATCGACAGCGGGCCGGTCTCTACGACGTGTGATGATCGCCTCCGTGTGTTGACTATGGAGACACACGCACACCCACCGCCCCATCCGATCCCATTTAGCACGTGCTCGTCTGTTTGAATGACGTGTGTACACAATGCGGCTGGCTGGCGGACGCTAGTAGGAGGGATGCTATTTCGGACAGGCGATCAACTTAGAGGGAATGGCATTAATTTATTTAGATAAATCATTCTTAGTGCTGTTGAATTATGATCACATCTATGTGTACCCTCAAATTGCGAATCATTTTAGTGATTGTTATTATAAGAGTTACCGTAACCCATCGTGCTGCTGCGGTAATATGTGAGAGACACATTTTCGTGAACTTGTGAGGTTTTTGTATTCTTCGTTAATTAAAATAGCATCCGCCTGTCGTACTTCGATTCTCTGTTCGATTACCGGTTCGGGCTATTTTTTTATTTTATCCCGTTTCGTATCCCTGAAAATGTACACTTTCACAATTGCTCAAGCGGTTAGAGGGGCATAGAATCTCCTGTTGTGATATTTACTCCAGTGATGACGATCTTTGATAAAAAATAAAATAAAATAAATCAGCAATTCTAAAGGCTCTTGTGTGGATAGTATGCCTTATCTGAGATTCACCGGCACCCTGAATCCATGTGCTTGTCTTACCGGCACCCGCATTAGCAGTTCTGTCGCACGTTTGCCTCAGAAAGAAAACCGTATTTCTGAGTCGGTCGACTTGCACGTTAACCCAGCCGTGCTCCAGCCAAGACCAGACCCCCCCCACCCACACACGTTCTTAGCCAGACAGACTACAGCAGTTGGTGGACCTAAAGGTGACGATACGATTCCTCCACCTGCCCCTCCTCTACTGTCCCCTTCCCCACCCACTAAACCCCCCTTCCCCACCGTCCTCTCTATTCACCTTGAGTTCCAACTTCCTTCCTCCCCGGCCTCAATCAATTTGTATTTGTTGATTTTCATTTCGGTCACGCATTGGCGTGCGGTCCTGGTCCGGATATGGGGGCTGCGAACGTGTCGTTGGGTTCGGGTCTGGGTCGGAGGCTGGAGGCGCGACCCGTCTCAGTGGGGTGAGGCAGTGGACGGCCGGGTCGACTTGAATCGTTCAGGATGGATTTGGATTTTTTTCATCTGAGTGAAATTGACGTGATTTAGTGATTCGTGCGTAACCGGGGCTCTCTCTCGGTCACTCTCCTTTTTTTTCGGTTGTCCGTTCGCGATGTCCGGCGTTTGGTCTAGCTTGTGGTGGCAAGTTCCCAGTGACGAGGAGGGACTGGTCGAATGTGAGATTCGGCTTGCCTGACTCTCGTTTCGTATGGACGACTACTGATAACGTCATTAGTAGAGTACCGGTAGGCCCTCCCCACCAAATGGTACCAGTAGGTACTCGGTAGATATTTGCGACTACTGGTTACTGATTACAATTTAAAATTACAAATAAATAAATAAATAAAATATCTCACCGAGATTCGAACCCGGGACTTGTAGGAGCACAAGTCAGATTTCCCAGTCAATGCGTTATTGCATTTAATATTTTAGTTAAGGTTGCACAAAAATTGCATTTGGATACATTTTACAATTCGTGACTTAGGTTTCAATTTGAAAATATTGCAAAAAAATAAGCCCATTACGTAATGCTTCTTGAGCGCGAAAGTGTGTCGGTGTCTGCCGGCCATCGTCCATTCACTAGTACATATTACTGCATCGTTCATGCCCACGAAACTTCAAAATTTGCTTTATGTGATAAACCGAGCCCATGAAATGCAAGCTACGGTTCGCATGGATCGATGAGCTAATGTTATGTTGATGTTCTAACAATTGGAAGTAGCAAACGAATAACAAATAGTTGTGTTTGTTAAATGACAGAGTAGCAAAATAGGTCAAGGTGGATGTAATTAAAATGTAAATACACGTACAGCGCACTATTGCGGATGATAGTTGATAGGTAATAGTGTATTTAATGATTATTTAAGGTTCTCTGTTCGTCAAATTTACATGTTCAACGAATAATTAGCAGTGAATAATTCATGTAAATTTGAAGTCTACATGTAAATAACATATTTGACTTGTCATGCAAATCGGTTCCCTGTTGTTTGGCTGCTTTTGCGTTTGTGAATTTGTGCTGCGTTTGAGGAAAAGTTCGAGGCACTGTAATGTGTGGTATCTTATTTCAAACGCCGCCGTGAAATTCCTAATATTTTTGTGTGTGAATTTTTTGTTGAATGATGCGGTTGTTGTAGCCTAGCGGTAGAGTGGTGCGACAGTCCCGGGTTCGATTCCCGACTCTGGCTCTTGTTTATTCGATTTCGGGGTTCTGGTAAAAATGTGCTCCGCAAACAAATGCTCAAGCGTTTTGAGAGGTATAGAATTTCCTGTAGTGATATTCACTTCAACGAAAAGAAAATAGTAAAATTAAAAAGAAAACAAAATACGATTAAATGGAAATTATATAAATAATTGAATCATAAAATTGAAATAAAATCATAAAATTGAAATAAAATTATATAATTAAATAGAAATAACAAAACTAACAAAATAAAAATAAAATTTTGTAGAATTTGTAAAAGTCGGCTAGTTTTTTTGTTCCTTAAAGAAATCGTTTTTAATTCACCAGAAACGTCTTATGATTTAAAGAAGTAAACGGCGTCTGAAATAAGTCCGCCTTCCTTTACTGTGCTACTATGATAAACCAAGGTCGCCCACTGGGCCATCCAATCGATGGACGACCCGAATTTTACCCATTCTTTTACACGCGTTTCTCGAGGTATTACAGATGCTGGCGAATGCTTCTTGGCTGATGGTAAGAGGGTGGTGGGGAGAGGGTAAGATTATTGGAGGACAAAAATTGCGCGAATACATTTTTTTTGCATTGTCAACGGCGTGACATGTAATGGCTCATAAACATTATTGCCCCCAGCGCCAAATTTCTAATTGTATTAGGTTTATTGCCCAGAGGGCCTTGTGTGTGCGAATTTTGCAGCACGCGCTAACGGTGAGATGGTCCGGGAGGGTTCACTTCACGCCCGACTGCGAATCTATAGCCAGTGTAGGGTTTTCTTTTTTATGTAATAGTAACCAACGTCTCGATAATATTTTATGACGTTTGTTTTTTCGATCTTTACTGGTATCTATTTCAGTGTCATAAAATAAGTTTGTTTTCAAAGTTGCAGGAACAATAGTAGTTTATTTTTATTGGTATGGTATGCCCCCATAATTTTTGTACCTGGTAAATGTATTTGTCGTGTTTTGTGGAGAAAACCAGAAGCATGAACCATAACATTAATTACATCAAACATAATCAATCAAAGGCATGCCCCTTAACATTAATTATGTTAACTCGTGACGTATCGAGGATTGAGCCGTCCAGGAGTTAGCCCGTAAGGCGCATGCTCGTAGTCAATTATATATTTTATCTATCCTATTTATGGTCATCGACACATTTAAGCAATATACTTTGGCATCTTCGCTTTTACCAGTTTGTCTTTATATTTGTGCTTTTTCTCAGTTTATCTTGGTTGAACGCTGAACGCTGTAAAATCGAAATTCGTTGTGAAAAGCTTGCCCCGAATTACGAAACAATTTGTCATTTCTTACTTATACGAAGACGCCATCAAATAGTCTAGATTAAAACTCGCTTCTCATTTTCACTTTACGGTGCCTTGATTAACATTTCCGCGCATACAGTATTTAGCCCGGGGCACTTTTTTACGCGTGCTCTGATTTCGACGTAGCGGAGGAGAAAGTGGGGAAGGGGGGTGGGGTGGTGGAAGTTTATTTAATCCCGGAGTGCTTTTACGCAATCGTCGTTTAATTGTCTACACACGCTATCAATTAGCCCCGGTTTGAAAACACGGCGACGACATTCGAATAACATGACCCGGGTCCCCCTATTAAAAGCGAGCTGCCGGAGATGAGGAGAATGGAGAGAACATGTTCGCATTTGCTCTTGCGTTGTGTCAACATCATGTACTGCGAACGGAGAGGGGGAGGCGGCCAGTGCTGGGCAGGAACGGTTTCGAGGAACTAGTTTCTTTTCTGATTAACTTTGCCACGCCAAGGTTCATTTTTCTAGGAAGGAATGCTTGGAACGGTTTTGTTTCATTTTTTCATGAACTGGAACGGTTGTTTCTTTCACTATGTGCATAACATTAAAAAAATTAATATTTAAATATTAAATCTTACTTTTGAATACGAACGTAATCAGTTTTTCTTAAAGATTTATTTAAGAAAAACTGATTACGTTCGTATTCAAAAGTCAAAGGATAAAGATCCCTTCTTCCCTGTTGGGATAAAAAATTTATTTGAAATGTTCATCGATTTAGAAAGTGATTTTTTTCGTTCTTTTATCTTTCAATTCTTTGCGTTCTTTTAACTTTCAATTCAACCGAAAAGAAAGCGAAAAGTTCCAGGTTCCGCTTGAAAAGGAGCTAGAAACCGTTTGGATCCTTCGAAATTCTGTCAGAACTGGAGATGTAACTAGAACGGGTTCCATTTTCTTGTTAGTAACGGAAACTGGAACGGGTTCCTTTTTAAAAGGAACGAACTCAACACTTGTCCAACCCTTTTTCACGCGAACAATGTCACGACTCGCTGAGCGCGCAAGCGTTAGAACTTCATTTTTTGGAAATACGGGGGCTACGTATGCGTAACGGGGCGTTATAACACGGGTTTCTCTTTCCCCTCCTTCCTCATCTATAGATAACATTTTGTAAGTGCGACGTTATAAAACGTTTGCTCCGGTTTATTATCGTTTATCAATTAGGCTTAACCGTACACGCATGACGTGCCCGACGACGTGTTAAGTGGATGGACGTGTGTGTGTTTCCTATAGCCCTCATCCCCGCGGGCGACGCGCGCGCAACCTGGCGGAAATATTACGCGCGTATCCTCCTATGACCTACAGGCAGGTAGTGATTGATGGACTGTTAGCTTCAATTTCCCTTCCTTTTTGATTCTCTACTGATTAAGATCATTTTATATGACGTTTTTAGGTGGCGTAAGACATAGATTATTAGTGGTGTCTTGAAAGGATGTTACATGCTGTAAATGTCTTGAAATATCGCACTTATAGAGCCATCAAATTGTATTCACTTATTTCTGATTGGTGTTAATTTATGGTATTAATTTATTAGTGTCTCTAAATCAGGGTATTTTATTTGGTCATTTTCAGTGTTGGCCAAGTTCCTTTAAAAAATGAAAAAGTTTACGTTCCTCCTAGGAACCCTTTCAAGTTCCAGTTCCTATATAATTGGAAAGGAGCAACTTATTGAAATAATATTTTTGTGCTTTTGGCATGAACAATGTCTATAAGCTGGTTATCAAAACCAAAAAACGTCCGCCATCTTGAATTTACGGAAGTCAACGTCACCACTAACGAAAGTCAGCCATCTTCCACACTCCACCTTTGCATTTTATACCATGCCATTGGCCCATTTTCTAACTTATTATACCATGCCTTGCGCATATCGATAACCTTTCCACTGTAGACGTCCTCTTTCCTCTTTTTTTTTTAATTCCATAGACAATTTAAGTTAAATTTTGGGGCGCCTCGGGTATTCGGACGATAAATATCCACGGCGCACGCCCCCATCCCGGCGTCGGTCCGTGAGATGACATTAAATAGCCATTGTTATCGACTCGCTTTCGTCACGCGCCCCGCCGTCATATCGCTCTCACACCCTCCACCCACTCCCCTTTTTCCCCCGTATCGTTAGAAAGGGTAAATTTTGACTTTCAAATCAATTTAAATGTCGCCGTCGCTTCTATATAGGAAACCCATATCCTGGCTCTCGGCATGTCTCTTAGTGGCGTACACTCAGCCATTACATCTTTCAACCACCACCCAAAAAAATTGGTATAATGGGAATTCCTGGAAAGTTTCGATTTGATGTCACTGAGTTAACCCTGCTCTTCTTGAATAAGAAAATATTGCTTGGGAAACGTTAATGATGATTTTCGCTAAACCCAGGACAGGACTGGGGGCTAATGACGACAGAGCTGGCAAGACTCTACAAAACTGCACAAAGCAGAAAAATCAGAAGAGACCCCTGCAAAATATAACGTGTCGTTCTGAGAACGAAATAGATCCTTGCCTTAATTAAACATCACGGCTCCAACAATTTGGAAATTATATTTTAATTTTTTTTTTATCAACTTGTGTTCCGTTAATTTTTTTTTATCAACTTGTGTTCTGTTAAAAAAAAATTAATAAATGTTTTTAATTAAAAAAAAATATACTTTCCAAATTGATGGAGCCGTGATGTTTAAGGTAAGGGTCTATTTCGTTCTCATAACAACGCATTATATTTTGCAAGGGTCTGTTTTGATTTTTCTGCCATGTGCCTTATAGAGACTCGCCAGCTCAGTCGTCATTAGCCCCCAGTCCTGTCCTGGGTTTATCGTTTGTTTTAATTTTATTTGATGACGACATTTTCTACTGTATATACGTCTGCTTCACGAATGGTGTTAAGGTCCATGCTTGTGATCATTCGTGGTAGATTTGGGTACAACTTGCGATGGTATTCGCGCTTGGTATCACAGCGAGGTAACTGGTTCTCTGGTCTACCATTAGAGAGCGTCAATAAATGTCATACACTGAGGTGATTTCAATTTTCTACTTTATCTTTAAAACTTTTTATTTATCATGGCATGGACGTTAATTGTTTGACTGGTTGGTTTTTTGAGTGTTTGTTTCAACATCTTGGAGGTACAATTTAAGCCACACATGTTTCGTGTTTCCACACGTTTTTACTCCTCTGCTCGTAAAAATTCGAACTCGACTGGACCACGCCGCAAAGTGTCTCTCGCATTACATACTCGATCGGCCGATGTTACGTTATAACGCGATAAAAGGTCAGCAAATTGAACTTTTACGCTCGAAACTGCTTGTTGGGGTGACACCGACTAATCTTTGAAATATCAAGTCGCGGCGATCCGCAATCTGTCCTCTGGGTACCACGGGTCTACCAATAAGGACATATTCGTTATTGGGTTGTAGGTTTTACTCTGTTAAAACGCGAAAAAAAACCTGCTTATAATTTCCGTTGTTTTGAACTGCGCAAATAACCACGAAGGAACCTATGTTTCACTGAGTTAACCCTTGGGTTGGGTTAACCCTCCATCAAGCGTGTCTGTACTCAGGATAAATTGTTTTTTATAAAAAGATTTCTTCGAAAAGTACATTGATTATCCTAGGGTCTTACGATGATACAGATTCAATTTCCATCGTGTCCATTCAGAAACAGGTTATTGATAAAATATCCGGAAGCCCTATTGTACGGTATTTTAAATTGAGTTGTCTTTCCGCGCATGTGTGTTGGAAGGTAATAGTAGTTGCAATTTCCGAATTACAATTCCCGCCTTGAGCAGCATGGTTTGCCGAGTGTTGTAATAATGAGCGTGCCCGTTAACTACACCCCTGATCATGAGTTTAATTCCCCACCGAAACTTCAGGATTTTTTCGAGCAAGAGAAATTCGTTCGCACGCCTTCCTTCGGAATGGAAGTAAAACCGTTGGATCCGTGCCTGCACGATTTCAGATATATCTTGAAGATCCATAGCTAGGCTAGCCTAGGCTAGGTCAAAGTGCCCTGGTCGCCCTCTGGGGGGCTTCTGTTACGACTTGCGAACTTGTGATTTGAGACTTGTGAATACGGTGGCAAATTTATCCTTAACAAATTCATTTTCATAGTTTTCCTGATGCTATTGGTGCTGCCCCTGATAAAAATAAGCACATTGCGGAGCTTTTCCTACGGGCACTTGTGCTGTGTGTGTTTCGCTCGGTGCCACCTTTAAGGGACTTTTACACTTAAGCAAAAAGTTGGGCTAGCTTTTGATTTTTCAGCAAATTTTAGGTGTAGATGTAGAGGGAGTGGCAATCGCTGATCCACGATTGGTCGGCGTCAGACTAAGCATGATTTCGTTGCAAAGCGATCTCTCACTCAGCTTTCATCTGGGTATTGTACGCGCGGCACAGAGTTTGACGCTACCCGCCTTCTGTCTCGGCTTTGTTCGACCAGGTTGGACAGGTTTGAATTATGCATGATGGTGCGTTCGCACCTTCGTACCCGGCGCGGAATCTTTGACGAATGCAGCGCCCCTGATGGCCAACAGTTAATATTCTCATTTACATCAACAAATGTTGACCTCTGTTAATTAATTCTGAAAAACTCTTCTAAACGGATGCCGAATTGGCCAAGCCAATTCGACCCAATTCAAATTATGCCAAGCCTACTTGAGCGGACTGCATTTACACATTGTTTTCCTCTTTCTTTTCACTTTTCCCTTTTCCCTTTGCCCATCACTTTTCCCTTGTCTCTTGTCTTTTGGTTACGCGATCTGTATTTCTTGGCAGCGTCTGCGATTTTTATTAATTATCAAGTTATTTTATCAGATCCTTTACAGCTCAATAGTGCATTTTTGTAAGGGGAGGGATAATAATCTCCTATAGTGATATTCACTACTGTGTGTTGAATTTACCAATTAAAAATATCTACAAAACTTACAATTTCATGTGTATTTTTTAAAACAAAATATTTGATTGCGAATTTCTCGCCCTCCTAATAATTTTCTTGGACATGATATTCTAGGCGATTTGATCCTCCTGTTCTATTTTTTCTCGACTATGAACAGCCATGCCGCGGGTTTTATTTTTCTTTCGTGTCTGAGTCTGGCGTCGATCTTTCATTCTCGCTTTTCTTCTGCTTTTCGCGAACGGTTCTTTTTTTTTCTTTTTTGCTTTGTCGCGTCAGGCCAACTGTGACGTGATGAACGGACACCGACGAGAATCGGCCGAGACGCCGCTCGCCGACAGAGAACCCGCGTGAATGTAAACTACCACCCCGTTGCGTCTCGGGGTTCCGCGGGCCCGATTCGGATCCGCGCTGGATAATAATAGGTGCGCGTGGTCGGATTGAAGGTATTTGGTGCGCCCTCTAATGATTGGGGAACAAATTAAAAATATGAGCGTCGAAAATATAAGATATGGATGTTAGTTTTAATGACGGATTAATTTATAATGATGAAGATCCACCAACATTGAGGATGAGGTATTGGTCGGGTTTTTTCGTGATTTTTTACCAATTGAAAGATAAGAGACAAAAAACACGCCGAAGTAGTAGAATACATATTTAATTTAATATGTAAAAATGTACTTTTGATGTTAGCAATTAAAAGTGTACTTTTGTTGTTAACAATAAAAAAGTCGCTGGTGTTGATTTGTTCTCCGAAATCGATCGATTTTTTCGCGTCAGCATATTCATGGAGTGTGTTTCACAGTAAATCGAGGAGGTACGGCGTTCGTCTCAGGGAGCGGGGTAACACGGTTTTGGATGCAAGGTATGGGTGGGGGAGTTACCCCGCGAACGAATGAATTTTACTTAAGTCGAGGTTGGGTTAGGGTCAAGTCCAGGTTTGATCTCCGAGGCTTTGGTATGGCTGCGGCGATGTCAATCCGGTCAATCCGGCCCCTCCTCCCTGCGTTGAGATTCCGTGTGTCGTGGTCAGCTAAAAAAGTAATCGCTCGGACCGTTGCCGCGTCTCTGGCCGCAAGCCCACGAAATTAAAGAACAAGATTTAAGATCTGGCGAACGCGGAAAGGTGGCATGCTCATACGTTGCTTGCGGGATGCTCGGGCATCTACCATACAACTTCATATAGTTGCTGTGATTGATTCAGTCAGTATGGTCGGCGGGGAGAGGGCGAGGGACGCTCAGAGGTTTCAATCTATTCTTTAACAGGGGAGGGGGACGTTCTCAAATTCACTTCGCTCTATTGCAGTTTCCAACTTTCGTTGCTGTTCCAACTTCGGTGACTGGCCAGTTGTAAAATGATGTTGTGATGTTGCACGTTTTTTTTTTTTTTTTTTGAAAGGTGTTGCAAGTTTTGAGTAAATATATATCCTTAAGTTGAGATTTTAGAAATATAATATTTTAATATTTAATAATAATACCACGTATATAAAAATATAAAATATATAACAAAAACTAAAAAATTAAACATTTAAAACATATACATTTTAATGAATTTTTTAAAATTTTATTCAAATTGTCTAGTTCAAAATTCTTTATAGGGGTTCACTTCGTTAAAAACAATCGTAAAATGTCTTTGCAATTTGAAGTGGTCTAATGATTATGGTATCAGCTTTTGGATTCTGATGTCTTCTAGCGTTCTTCTCCAATCTAGCGTGTACTTTTTTTGTCAGCATCTCAAAAAGAAAATTAATGTACATTATAACTAGAGGTTTGTACCCACAAAACTTAGTTTTTTTTTACGTTAACTTATTTTGCTTTCGCTCTTGTCAGACATACTGGAAAGGCGGGTCCCAAATATCTTAACCCGAACATGGCGTAACCTCGAACCGCGCTTTAAGATCCCTGTCTTCCTCGTCGCCCACCCCTACCCTTCCTCCTTCCATTCCCACTTCACCTGTAACCCGCGTGGGATTTGAGCCAATTGGGCTTGCTCTCTCTCTGGCGAATTTCGATGCGATGTCGGCTGCAGCACCAACTGCGACGGTGCTGCCATTGATAGCCTGGCGGTCGTTCCTCAGGGGAAATTCGGCAGGTTAGGAAGTACACGCGCGCGTCGTATTATGGGAACGCTAACGTGTTTCGCCCCGTCACGTCTCCATTGCACGTGCCATCTTCATACCCCCCCCCCTCGGCCACCATCTTATCCGTCTTGCGTCATCGTCTTGACCCGATCCAATCCTCCGTGTACGGCGGTTACCAAACATTTCATTAAAATAGATATCGTGTTCCTTGGTGGTTAGCGTGTTGGTCAAAGCCCGTGATCGCTGGTTCGATTCCCTGCTCGGGAGACCTCCAGAATTTTTCGGACGAGAGAATTTCGTACTCGCGTCCGACTTGCTCTCTGAATATACGAAACAACGATTAATTATTGCAGTGTTAAACGATGATGGTGTCAAAAAAAAAAAATACCGCGCCGAGTAAAAAGAATATATAAATCAGTGATATAATATCCAAGAAGTGTCTAACTTTCGGACTTTGCATCACTGATATAATTTATTTGTACATTTAATCAGTTTATCTCATTTATTTTGATGTTGCCGGACGATTTTTTTGGAGTTTATCACGAGTCGCAAATGGGCCGCTGCGATTGTCGCCGATGTAACTGGATGAACAGGCCTTCGCTTTCTCGAAGAGTTAGCCACCACGTATGATGATGGCGCGTGGCCATTGCACGTGGACTGTTTTACTGATGACGACACGCGATGGCTGGCGAAAGAGGATGAGAGAAAAGAAGAAAAAGCGTATGTTTAGAATCGTCTTCTCCTCGCCTAAATTCCCCCCGCTCTCCACGGCATACATACAGTCAACGTGTTGATTTTTTCTGCACGTGTGTACGTACACAAGGCGTGATCGTCGCTCGGGACGTTCTTTTTTAACCCCGCCCCCTCCCTCCCATCCGGGGCAATAGATCACGAGTTGCCGACGAGTTGTGATGCAGAGCAAAACTGGCGGATCGCTTAGGTGGCAGGGTGATCAGATACACGAAAAATCCAGGCAAATTGCGACGCGAGCGCTCGTAAAAGTGGTGGTGGTAGTGGTAGAGGGAAGGGTAGTGTAGATGATGTTGCTTGAGATGAATTGAAGTCTCTTAAAATTGTCAATTTTTATCTACGTTTATTACGTCGAAACGTCGAAGTGTGAATACAGTTTGGATTGATTTGTAGATTTACGTTTTTGCGTACATTACTCTTTATTGCTTAATTTAACCGAGTATGGCCTTAACATCGATTGTGTCGGCTCGGGGCACGCACCGAGGACAATGGTTAGTTGGACCCCACACATAACCAAGAAATAACACTAAGTTATGAAAGAACAAACCTTAAATCATATTCAACACCCTAAACTACAAAAATACATATTTAAAAATGTATAAAATCACTCAATGTTATCTATACGTACTATTTATTTTTTTATATATTTTTTTAAATTACCGTAGCGCCTAGTGCACTACAGGATTACTGCACCCTCATGTCTCTATGGAGATGGGCAGGGAGGGGAAGGGAAGAGGGATGGCAGCTGGAATAGCCAGACTGAAGGATCCACCCCTAAGCTCTGGACTCCCTAATGGAAGCTCAAGGGTGACGCCAGTACCCCAGGCTAACAAATAAACGAAAGTCTACGCCGGGAATCGAACCCGCGACCGTCGGCTTCGTAGGATGTTGCCATACCCACTGATCCATCGAACAGACACGTGTCTCGCTTTACTTCTATTTCTAAGAAAGACGTGCACGCAAATTTCTCTCGCCCGGAAAGATCTCAAAAAAATCTCGGTCGGGAATTAAACCTGGGAATTGAAGGAAGTGGGAACGCTCACCTACACTAGCGGCACTTTTGCCACCATGATGTTCACAGCAGGATACGACGAATACTCAGGTTTACCTGGAGGAATGACAGTGATTAGACGAAATAAATGAGCGTGTTTGTTATTAATGGCCAGGTCGTGCATCATTACCTTTATCTGAGAGGACAATTAACCATTCAAAACGGTATTCGTTTACATTAATTCTTCAGACGTGACAGCTCGCCTACCTTCATTTATACCACTATGCCTATTACTTTTTTTATATGTTACTCCCATTAGACTAAACAAATGGCTTTAGTTAAACGCCATTATTTATTTATCAAACTCCAAACCGTAATCATGATAGTTTTTTACAAACCACTATTTGCCAATCACTCGTGAACAGCACTGTAGGAGATTTGTGCCAAACACCTGAGCTTTATACGGAAGCGTACACTTTCATCAGCACCCCGGGATCAAATAAATGAGATTCCATTTAAACCTGGTATCGAACCGGAGATCGCCGTACCCCAAGCGGTCGCTCTACATCCTGAACTACGACGATCAAATAATCGATTAATAGATAGTAAAAAGTAACAAATTAACAAAATTATTGAAAACTCACACTTCACCGAAAGTCACAAATTCTATGTTTCATTGTTGTTACGGAAACTTTATAACAATCGTTACAACAAACGCATAGAGATAGGAATGTACAGGATGGGCACAAAAAAAATTTGCCCAGTGGAGTTTGCTTCCGCGTTGTTTTTTTTTTTAAATAGGACACTTTTAAAAAAAATGAAATGATGTTTTTCTTTGTAATTAGTTCATAAATGTTTTTACAAAATTGCAAAGCATTCTGTAAACATTTGCTCAATTTGTAGCTAAAACCATTTGGGGTGCCTTTTTGTTGTGCCCATCCTGTAGTTCGAGAAAAACTACAAATTCTTATATCGAACAGCGAATCTATCTATTGAATCAAAGCTATTAATCGCCCGGGCGGTGGTTCAATAAAAGAAAGATCAATATCCCTCCATATGCATTGTCCGCCATTTGTCAACCGTCACACTGTACAGGCCATCTGAACGCTTCGCGTTCAAAGACATATGGCTTCTTTGTTGTGACTTGTGAGCCAGACACGCGAAAATAATGTCCATCACAATTCATTTTGTTTTCCGCTTTTTTTTACGGGGTATGAAACAATTGCATTACGAACGCTGTGTTCTTTGCAGGGATTGCTTCCGAGAATTGTATAGGTTCTTGGAATTTTGAGACCGTGTACGCAAACAAAACTAGATTTACTTGCTGTAAGGTCAGGTGAATTCGTCGGTTCAGTAAACCTAAGTTGGTCAGATTTATTTTAACACAGCGTACAGAAGACCAATTTCGAGTGCGCATTCTGTATTTACACGTTTAATTACCGATGCACAGTTTAGCTACAATTTTAATTATTTATATTTTTTTTTTTTTTTGGTAATTTTTTAGTGAATCATTACAAAATATTGTTTACCCAATTACGTGTTTCGTATTCGATATTTACCCATTCTTTGTTTCTTATTTATTTCTTGGCAGACTTTTCTTATCTTTAGTTCAGCGATGTTCTGGAATGAAAGAAAATTATGCATCTCGTCTTCGTCACACAAATTTATTTCGACCAAGGCCATTCCTTGGTCAGACCACTTCAAAGTTGATCCTAGAAGTCACCCCCACTCCAATACCGTTACACATGTAACCCCCCACTCGATGGTCTCAACGGCCATCGACATTCCAGCGAGCACGAACGCGGCGTCTCCAAAAGCGATATTCAAATGCTTGAATAACCTCCCGTGCCACTGGCAACAGGGTCACACACGCGCGTCTTATCTGTACGAGTACGCGCGATAGAGCTAAGATATACACGCATATATGAACGTAGGGGATGGGGATATGGAAGCTCGAAAATACCGCAAAGTAAGATGTACGACACTTTGGCACTGACCCACTCCCAGCGCTCTCGAGGCGCTCCCCTACAAGTTTATGGCTGAAAAATGCCTCGTCCGAAGTTTATGTAGCTATAAGCGATAGCGGGATCGAGCACTATTTCACGGCACGTGCACTGGATTTCCGTGCTCGCCGTGGCTGTGTTGACGTACGGCCGGTGGGAACTAATGGGTTTATATTTTCGGAAAGACTAATAAGTGATGAGTACGGGTGGTGGTGGTGGAGGGGGGCGAACAATACGCGCTAATCCTTATTTCTATTCCTCCCTGAAAGGAAGTTTGGCTAGAACCACCTTGCTATTATTCGCAAATCCGCAGGCAGTAACAGCGTCCTTGTGGATGATTAGAATTGCGAAGAAATTCGTACGGTGCAAAATATAATGAGGTAGTAATAGCGAAGAAATGTGTAAAAACATATATAACCTCAGGCAGTAAAACGGTTGGCAATTGTGAAGAGTTTTAATAAGTACGCCAATGCAAAAAAAAAGAATTTTAAAAACAATAACAAATGGATTCACTGATAAACCCAGTTAGCTCCGTGACGTAGAAAAGTATGTGCTCGTAAAATATATAAAGACAATTAATATTTATTCGCGTGTCAATGATGACGCAATCAATACATGTATATTCATCTGTATTATTTCACATACAAAAAATGTCATTTCACATATTATGTCATTATGCAAATGCGGTTAAATCTTATAAAGCGGGTAAATTAGTATATCACACCTTGTATTAACCAGGTACAGGGTTCAGAAACATAAAATCATTCTATTCGCAGATCGAAATTATTGTCGTAATGCTGCTGCCCTATCGTTACATATTTTTAAGTACCGGTACATGTATATTACCATAATAATATAAACTCATAATACTATTTAACTACAATTCATTAAGAGTATTGTTATTTTACGATACAACTTTCGTGGAATTTACATGATTTTAAAATATTGCCACTCCAAGCCAAGTTTCTAGGATTACGCCAAATCAAAATCTTAGAACGTTAAAACCTTTTGTCAGCAGGCCCCATCCTGGTGTAGAAATGCTTCCATTATTTTAATCTGCTTCGCACTCAGGTCGGCGCGCCCCGCAGTGACACCACCACCAAGTAAAAGATAGTTCCCTATATTAAGCGTGACAGCCGCTCGACGCGGGGTGTATTCCAGAGGTTAGAAATAATTTTAGGCAGAAGCTTATCACAAAATAAAATATTGTCGCTCGCGATTAGGCGCGCATCCTCTGAAGAAGGTCCCAGTTCTTGACACAGCGATAATCTTTCGTACCAAGTTTGGTGGTACTCCCACAAATAGTTGGGTTTCAGCGTTATGCAAAGTGAGGCCATGTGAACCAAGTCATAAGTAAGAGGCACGATCGTAGAATTCTCGAATCTTATAAATACAAATTAATTTGATAATCACGCGAATTGAAATTTAAAATTGTCTACCTTTTAAATTGAAAAATAAATTAAATACCTCTAGGTGATGACCTCAACCTACGGAATACTACTACCAATGGAATACCCATACATATGAAATATCCCTACCTATGAAATATCCCTACCTATGAAATATCCCTACCTATGAAATATCCCTACCTATGAAATATCCCTACCTATGAAATA
>JAUJYS010000929.1:0-19614 GCA_033995665.1 Melogona broelemanni | reverse complement strand
CTATTCAGGACGTACGGTGCGTACAACGAGAACTATTTTTTTATCAAATTTACTCGATGGCTTTGTCTGAAATTAGCAAAATTTATGATAACTCTAAATAATGTTAGTTGCCAACACCAATGCACCAACAAAATATAGCTTTATCAGAAGATAAAGGTGACGCGATGGAAAGTTCACGAGACCATAATTATTCTTTAGTAATATTTTCACGTAACGTTGTGCGTTGCCAAAGGATTTTTGCGGTACGTGAACGCTCCATAGCGCCAACTTTACTATATTTTGTCGGTTCACACGAGCATACATGTAAATGCATTTGTAATATAAATAATTTATATGGGAAATCATATACAAATTTTAAAAACTAAATTCTAACAGATAAAATAATAATTAAAAAAAAAATCGCGTAACACATTACAACAACAATTTTCAATATTTTGACGAGAAATGATCAGATATATTAGTTTGCGGCATTTTATAGGCGAGCATCCATTCTGCTGGATATTGACCGTATGAAGATGAAGAATTAAAATCTATGACCATGAGAGTGACGAAATGGCATTAAATAACTTTCGTTGAACCAGACCATATCTTCATACGATGAATATCCAACATATTGCAGTATAATGGCTCTTATCTTCATTAAATAACTTTCATTGAACATGCATTCCGTAATAATAATAATAACCCCCACATATAAATTCGCTGGTACAATAAACAATTTGTAGAGTGGAACATATTACAAACGACAAGTATGTGGCACAATAAATAATGCCAGAATACGTAGGACCATTAAGCGTTATTGTTTAACACTCACGCTTCAATTCTCATCCAACACAACGACTACACCATCAAAAGCAATTGACTAATAATTTATGTGTAGATCGGGTATGGCGGCACGTGCAACACGGTAGTTCCCTCGCTTCCAACACGTGCCAACCACTGGAGGGCAGTCTATCTTGGTTAACGGCGACGGGATAATAAATTAATGGGAAGTTCGCATTGTCGGTGCCGTTTTCGGAACGCGAGCTTTTAGCGGGACGAGATGCGGTAATCTTATCTGTGGATATATATGCGTTGGGCGCTCGCGAGGTGGCGCCATCGGACGGGATCTACCGTCGCCGGGCAACGGTAACCCGCTGCAAAGATAGCCAAAAGGGTGAACGCCTCCCAACCGAGGCTCTCGCCCCGCTTTAAGGGATTAGATTTTCGGAGACGGAACAAGAAATCGGGTGGGCGTTTGTTGTTAGTGACCTACTAAAATCGGTGGTGGTCGGCCAACCTTTTTTTATCTCCTCCAAAAACAGAAACAACAATTTAAATATATATATATTCTGAAACAGCGGCTATAAATAACACGGGGCACCGGGGACAGAGAGGTTGGGGGCGAGATAGAAAGAATCTTTATAGGTTATCCAATTCTGCCATCCATTCTTTCTCTCTCATTTCACATTCTCCGATTCAATCTCATTTTATATTCTTCGACAGGCCATTCTTCTAACACATCTCATGAAACGTATCCATCTACCGAGTTGATAAAATAGTCATGTAGGTGCGATGCCTGTAGTCGTTTTGATTGATTTTCGATGAAATAAAGTCGAAAATATGCGCCTGGTGTAGTGCATAGGTGAATATAATAAAACTGCACATTGATATTCTTTTACGGGCTTCAGAAATGGAAACGTGATCAGGAGAAAACACCACTAAATCGTGAAAAAGTTTAAAAAAAAAGACTGAACACCCGAAATTACAGTAATATTGATTTACGATTTATGAATTAGTCTTGACCGAAAATTATTGATACACCTTACAAACGTCAGACAATATATGTGTAAAGATCTGAACGGCTACAGAAATGGGTACGATTGTAACAGTGGAATTTTCGACAAATTAAAAAGAAATGTCAAATTTAAACAATTGCTAAATTTTTATTTCTAATTTAAGGTATTTACGAGATGTGCTTGTTATTGGCTTGTTTTTTCCCCGCAATTTTGAAACGCATGTCAAACATTAATTGATTCTACTTTCTGCGTGAAATTACGTCAAACTGATAAAGGAATATGGTGATTCCAGAAAACATTAAGACGTTTGAGTGCAACGAATTAAAGATAAAAATTACGTTTTCATTTGCTTCAAAATGTGAGTGTTTTAGTCGAACAGTTCGCGATAGCAATTCAATATTTTTTTCTTTCTTTACAGCGTCCCTTTGCTCGGTACACCACGAGCCCCTTTACAGTCTAGCATAATCAATTATTTAATCCCATGCCTGTAGTCGCTCATGTCATTAAATTCTCTATTACGCTCAAACCGGTTGGACTAAAAGCTTCGATTACAAATATCTACACATCTGAGACGACATAAAACGTAAGCCTTGATTCCAAACGTAATCCATATATTGACGCTGTATAACGTATGTTTGCTCAACGAGCGTGTGTGCCAAATAAAATGCGGGGGGAAACACCACTAAATCGAGCTTATTGAAACCCTAGTTATACCGCAATTCCGCGGGCTGCCCTAAAAGAATGAGGCGTCCGCCCCAGACAAATTGAGATAGCATTTTTCGTTGGCGATATCGAATTGAAACATTTGGCAACCGCTCTTGTTTTGACGCTTCGAACTCCCGACGAATAATTTCCAAGAACAGAATACTTGTACATGCACATAGAGGGAATACAGGCTTATTCATGGCAAACTTGGCAAGAAACCAACTATTTATGATAGCGATATGACTGCAGGCCCAGCGACACATCCCAGCATGTAGCTTGAAGCTGGCTTTATGCACAACTTGTCAGCGTCAATTTTAAATGACAACTTATTGTTTTTTCCTCTACAATTCCAAATAAATTTTGCTTCACGACAAAACACCATATTCAGTTTATCTGTGAAGGTAGTTCGCGCAAATCTATAGCACTGGTTTGATTCATTTAAAATTAACATTTGAAACTACAATCAGCTATTTTGCATTGTCAAAATTAAAATGATGAAAACTCATCACTGGTGCTGTTTCCAGCGGTTAAACACTCGCGACAAAAAAAAAAACACATCCAGATCGTTTTTTCATCAACTATGATGTAATCAAATATTATTATTAACGCATATAGTGAAGGGATTTAAATGGTTAGAGCGCTTTTGATAGCCCGGTTGTCATATGCTTCGTACCAATGTCAACTACATTTCCATTAAAATCAAATTAAACAATCAATAAATCGCCAAAAGCTATGTTGACTGTGATGTCATAAAGCGATGGGATTTAAACGGTGAAAGCGCTTTTGATGGCTTTGTAGCCACAGGCTTTGCACCAATTTCAACTGATCAAATCAGATTATAAACAATAAATAAATCGCCAAAAGCGATGTCGACTGGAGTTACAATGTGAAAGCGCGTTGTTGGCGATGCCACTGGCTGTACATTATCACTGAATCCAATAAACCTTTGTCAAAATATATTCCATCAACAGCATGCATACATGAAAGCAATTAAACAGTGAAGGCGCATCTTGGCGCTGTTACCAGTAACTCGATACACGATTGAAGTCAATATCGTAGCAATTTCATTGGCATTTACAAATAAACTTTCGTCAAAATCGGTTGCAACATATTATTTTGAACCTGAAAGCGCTTATATGCTGCTGTTGGTAGTTAAACACATGTTAGAAATGACGTTGCAATTTTATTGGAATTTCACTTTCAATTATCGAATCTTCACTGATAATGAGTTTGAATTATGTGGGTGGAGGGAGTAAGAGGACGGGTGGATGTATAAAGAGAAAGACGTCGGTTCTTACCTCATCTGTCACCTGGTTGGCCTTGAGCTGGATCTCGGCCAACTCCGAGCCCGGACCGGTGGGCAGGGGAGCGGCAGCATCTCCGGCACCCGCTGTGGCGGCCATTGCTCAGTCTGCAAAAGAAGAGAAATTGATTTCACATTAGATTAATCGGATTTTAAGTTATATTAATTACGAGGACGATAATTGACACCCCAAAAAGCCGTGTCTAGACATGGGATTTGACCCCGGACGTATTTTGCTAATGCGCAGACATTTTCACGCCCAATTTGAACTCTTCCAAAATGTACTTTCGCGGCGGTTAAACCAAAATCATCATTAATTATCTACGCGGTTCTTCTAAATCGGCAATTAATCTAAAAACAGCGGTTATTCAACTTTCCAGACATCTCCTCGAGATAACAAGCCCCAGTTTCATAGTGCCTGATGGATTAAAAGTGTCTCGCATTCAAACTTGTATTCAACTGATTTGCTATGCTTTGCAACTGATTTGATATGAATTATTCGAATATTTAATTAATTTCCAACTTGAGATTCTGACATAACTTCGACCACTTCAGTATTTAAAAAATCTACTTCATCCATCAACCAAATTTTCAAAGAAACAGCAAACATGATCGCAATCGAATAAAAAGTCATATTATCTTCAATTATACTCTATCTACATTAGGTACATCACTGACTCATGGTTTTTTATGCCTCATATTCGGAATGTCACCAGGAAAAAAAGAGACAAAATAAGTATGACGAATTCGGGTAACGAACCATGAAGAACATAAAGGAAAACGTGCATTTTTTTCAACTTCCGTCCAAGTTCCTCGTAACAACCTAACATGGCGGCAATCTTAGTTTTACACTCGCATGGATATAAGGGACAGATTGCCATGTCTGGAAACCGCGATCAAAAATGTCCTCCAGGCAGACTCTTCATTTAGAATAGCAACATACGGTGTGCATTTGTGAAAGGGACACGCGACATCGAAAAGGGAGAAGAACGCGAACTGTTTCATTGTGATTGTGAATGAGTGACAACTAGAACACGTTCCCGTTGCCATAGAGTGGTGGGAGTGATAGAATTTGTAGGAACAATGTGTCACGTAAACCCTCGTTTTGCATTGTTATAGGCGGGGAATGGCAGGATGGCGTAACAGTGGTTGCTAAATGACCTTCGAAAATATCTAAACACTTTCGGATTAATTATTTTGCCATTGAAAAAAAAACATTCACGCGAATGAATAAAAAAATAAGACGTCAGTTCTCTATTACAGAACAATCAATTTCTTAGAAAGACTGGCTATGCTATGAGACGATATAATTTATTTCTTATTTTGGGCACGAAATCTCATAGAACCCCTTCTTAAAATTGAAATATTAGATATGCTCAATTGGATCAATAAAAACAAATTAACAATAATTGAAAAAAATTAAAAATAGCTGACAAAAAAATGGCGAATATAATCAATAATAAATTAAAAATAACAAAAAATTAATAACTGACAAAAAATTAAAATAACGAATACAATGAATAATAAATTAAAAAAAAAAAAAACTCACGAAAAAATAGAAATTCAAAATAACAGATTTTTTTTTTAAAGAAGCAAAAATAAATTGAAAATAAGTAACAAAAAAATTAAAAATACCTGAACAAAATCAATTAAAATAATAAAAACATATTTCAAGATACATCAACACGAATTGAAATATTCCGGGTTCGATTCCCGACGCAGGCTTTCGTTTATTCGTCCCTGTGGTACTGTAATGTGCTCCTCACGCATTGCCACAGCAACACGAGGGGTACAATAACTTCCTGTAGTGCTATTCATTACAGTGATCAGGAATAAAAAATTACGCAAATATCGAATGTTCTTAACTCGTTGCCAATCTACCGCCGCTTTTTTCCGATTAATCGAATGAGATTAAAACTGTTCCCCATAATTTGAGTCGCATTCACGCGAAACCCAATAACACGCAGTACGCAGTCATGAGGTCAAATATCACCGTTGAATCAAATCGGAAATGACGCGCTGCCGCCCCTCGTTCGCGTATATCGATAACACGCGCGGTTCTCCATTCACAGATACACGCCTTGATGAGAGGCAGGCGTCGGCATATTTTATGGACCGAATGTTACTGTTCACTAAAAATAAGTGGGCGTCAGCTATAAAAAATATTTATTCCGGCAATAAATATCATCTCCATAACTATAGCTACAGATTGTATTTACACATTGTACATATTGACACATTGCAGTTTCGCGTGATATACAGCATATTTATAAGTTGTGGTATAAATCACGAATAATTTATTTAAAAAAAAATAACGTAATATACAACCACTGTTCTATCCCCCTATAAATTCTTGACTAAAAAGAAATACGATTCTGTTTCCATGGAACCAATGGAAAACAAATTCCCTATTTGAAAAATCGAAAAGGTGTTTACATTTTATTTATTTCCCCCCCCCCCCCCCGATAACTGTAGTTCATAGCCCTACAGGAGGTCATTTAATGTCACAGTTTAAGTTTAAAGAAATTCAAACTACAAATGTATGCTTCATTTACATAAGCTCGCCGTTAATCCAAAAAATAAACAGATAAAAATAATACGCGAAATAATTACATCATCAAATTATCAATAGAAGCACAGTCGTGCTCCGGAGCGGGCGGCCCCCGGGTTCGATTCCCGGCGCAGGTTCTCGTTTATTCGATCCTGCGATACTGGTGTCACCTCTCATAGCCATGACCTCGGCTGAGGCTTAGGGGTGAATTCCCCCTGAGCTCCCTGTCCAGAGCTTAGGAGTGAAGACAGCCTGGTTATACCAGCTGCCATTCCCTTGCCTTCCATAATCTGATTTTAAAGAAAATAAAACATTGAATGAAAATTTACTCAACGCGCCAAGAAGGCAAATCGTAAATAATAATCATACAAAGCAATTTGGCAATTTTCTGAAACAAATGTCGGTCGTCTCCGTTCGCTATCTCCGAAGAGCACGCGCAATTTGCATCCAAATCCGGACATTAGTCATAATAGCGGCGGCGTATCCAGATAACCCGGCGTGAAATTATATCGACGTGACGAGGCGTTCGCGGTGCAGAAACGAAAACGCCGTCCCTGGCAGCCTACTCATCCGGCTTGGTATAAACTGGACGGTGGAAAAAAAAGAGACTCGTGTGTCCATTACTCCATTAGGCGTTGACCATCAGGCAATAACCACCGCGCGGGTGTTTTGGTGGAGCAGTCACGCCAGGAAAACACATATCCGCGAGGACAGACACTCGACTACACGCGCATCGCATACTAGTGTCGCAACGTTTAGTCGGGAATGGGGGGTGGATTTTGCAACAACTTCCCGCCATCCACATGTTTGCTCTCGAACCGACATCACACGCCACACACATCCCCCGGATCAATTTTATTTCCCAGTGGTGTATTTACACGTTTTTCCTTTCCAGGACGTAATGGGGTTGGAAGACGTCAAACCGAAAAACAAAAACAGTGACTGTGGTTTGAAGCGGAGAGAATTTGTGAAAATTTCTAGCCATTTAAGAGTTTACTCTTTTTCGAAGACCAAATATTATTTTAAGCAAACGATCTTGAGAATTAAACAAAATTTTATCCGATTAAAGAACAATTTAAAATGGCACGTTAGTACTACATTAGAATAAGATAGCTAGAAGTGAATGCAAATTTCTATCCAGTAAGCCTTTATTATTTTGGCGAACGATTATGAGAATTGAAGACAAGCCGCACAAATGGAAAATGGTCGCATTAGGAACACTAATAAATTAATAAATTGTTTCTCAATATCGAATTTGCAATCATTATTTAAAAATGGCCACCGTAAATTGGAAACTTCGATTCGCTTCGTGAGCGATAGTTCCGCGGTGGTGACGTCACTTCCTGTATTCGAAATTATAGCGCAGCTCACGCAAGAGTAGGGTGACCACATCGAAATGGAACAACACGCAATATTGCCATAATATCTATAAAAAATATCCCAGCCACTACGAGTGCCCTATTTTTAGAAAATTATAAAATTAAGCCAATCGAAATCTGCAAATTCAAATACCGACAAATATTTGAAATTTAAGATAGGCGGGCCCGTCAAATAAAGTAAATCAGAGCATGACAAAACACCTACAAGACGCAAAAATAAGCTCGGTTATTTTTAACCCTATTTTTTTCTAGGTCAAGTCAGTGCTCAATTGCTGCATTGCTGCACAAACAGTTTGCCCGAATGACATCTTGCTGCAACGGCACCTATATCGAACCACCTCGATCCCAACGGGGGGGAACAACACCGCCGAATCTACCCCGCTACCAAAAATTTCGATTCGCGGCACCGTCTCTGCTTACTCATGCAATCTCACTCACGGGGGATATTGGGAGATCTGCCAGGGGTACGGTTCCGTACATTTCGGAGGGTGAATATGGCAATAGATGGGATATTGTGTCGGCTCCAGTCTGTGCCGATGGGGGTCATTCTCGGGGCAACTTGCCAAGTCTTCGAATTGCCAACCGAGCACTAATCAATGACCGAGACGCATGGTGGTGGTGGTGCTGCTACTGCTAACCGGGGGCTACGCGCGCGCGATGCCAATGTTATGGTAATTATTTATTGTGGATACACACACTACGTTGCATCAACCCGAAAACCGTTGTGTGTGCCTCGGGAGGCAACGTTATTATGGATGCGCGCGCTGGTGCCCGTTTCTCAAGATATGCACTGGCGGCGGACGCACAACAACAAACAGTCACGCAGATCATATAATAGTCGATCGGTCGATCGGGGGGCTATCATGGACTTGCAAAACGGTTGCACGTGCGCAGGGAGTGTCGACCACGCGCATATCCTTTTGCCGCATTGTGTCAAATATCCTCCTCCGCGCATAACCGGCGTTCAACCAGAATGGCCAATAACGTATTATTATTAGGGACGCCCAATAAGTTTTCGGAATAATTTTATTAAAAAATAGAACCGCCGAATGGATTTTAATGAAATTCAGTACCCTCAATCCAGACAATCCTTATGAGCTAAGAAAAAGTCGAATTCCTAGAGATGCTTGTTTCTTGATAATATTGTCTAAACGCGAAATAATTATGCCTAAACGCGTACCCATGTTCAAACTCTCGATCTTTAATAGTCTACATTAAAATCAAGCTTCTTGAAACAATTGTTGCCGTTTCCACTCCTTGGTCAAGGTTTCCTCATTTTTATTGTCCTAGAGATGCATTTTTCCTAACATTTCGGTAGCGCGCGTAGATCTCTGTCGTAACGCTCGGTTTTCTGATATTAAAGCAAACGATTCTTGTTGTTGTAAAGTCCTTCGTGTCGTCTCCGGACCCCGACCCTCGATCCCCCGACACCTGGTGACTTCAGGAAGCAGAAGCCCCCTGAGTTTTCTTGGCAGAATACAGAGGTGGTTTGCCATTTCCTTCCTCCGCCTCGCAGTACCACGAGCCAATCCAACGATCGGCTACACCGGGAATCGAACCCAGATCCGCTGGTTGGTGAGCTAGCACGCTACATCTCGGCCAGATAGGATGCAACGGCCGCAATCGGCGACACGTCTGCAATATCCAGAGTCAAACTAATCGATTACATCGATTGATTGCCATGGCTTCGTTTATTTGTTAATCGAATACCAAGATAATTATGTATATTTTTTAATTGTAGTTTCTCAAAATGTTATTAATTTAGCTATTTTTACTCCCATATTTCGAGATATTCAAATAAATATTCATTCTTTAATTTTCCTAAATATCAGATATCCAACGTTTTTATTTCATAGAAAAACGTAGGTGCTATTTGTTTGACGAAATAATTCCTATTGGTCCAGTTCAGCTTTTTAAATAGAAAACTGCCACTTTTTTCTATCGTGTATGCCACATACTGCATGACTCCATGCAACAGGCATGCCAGCAGCCGTTTCGATGAACCACCATAAACGGCCGCCACCGTTTGGTCGATATAGAAATAGGTTTTTCAATTTTTATCCGAACCGTGCGCCACAAGTTGGAATAAGTACTCGCACAGTCCACCTCCCCCTTCACTCGCCCAAAAGCACCCATTGACATCGCCACATTAGAGCCGGGTTGGTGGTGTGAAGAGGGAGTTTGGTCGGGGGGAGGTTGAAGTGTCGAAGTCCAAATTAAATATTGATACAGTTCGGGGGCATCGTAAATAGCTGGTCCGTGGCGGCCGCACAAATGGGCGAGCGGGGTCCGCGCCTATCGGCGGCAGCAGCGGCGGCGACGTGGACATAACCGCATCACGCGCCACGTGAGCCGCTCTCTCTCTCGCCATCGACTCACGAGAGCCAACAGCGTATAGCATATATAGACGCTTTTCAAGGATCGTTCACATGATCGCTTTGGAATCGTCAGCTATCTGACGATGTCTAATTTTTAATAGTTTTGATCGAAATTGGTCTCGGATTTTGAAAACCATCTTCATTGACTGGGTCAGAAGAAACAAATTACTTGAAATAAAAATGGAAGTCACAAAAAGCCAACTTGGCATGACTAGCTGGTGTCTTGATGTATTTTGAAATATAATGGTATTATTTCAGTATTGGTTATTTCATCACGTATATGAGAATGGTTCCAGGTTCGATTCCCAGCGCGGACTCACGCATACAGAATATTCTGTATTCGATCCCATAGCACTGGTGAAAATGTTTCCCTCATACATGTACATTGCCGTAGCAATGTAAGAAAGAGATGGATAATCTCCTTTAGTTGGATTTACTACAATTAGGAGAATTTTCGCATTAAAAATCATGTAAATTTGACAATTATCCTGTAAAACATTGAGATAAAAATCGCCCTGAATTTCATAAGATTCGTAACGTCTTTATCTAATTTTCAGAAAGCTCTAGCAATACAAGATAAAAAAGCAGATACAATAAAACAGATGAAATAAGCAGAAATGACCGCTGAGCTGAGTTGTATTACGAGAAAGATAAGAAAAGGTTAGCGTGCATCTTCGATGAACAAATGAATGATTTTACGAATGAAAAACGAATAATTTAATTTGAGTTTAAAACGAGTAAGCGAATTGCAGGAACAAGATGCCTCTTGTTAATTATTCGTTTTTCATTCGTAAAATCATTCATTTGTTCATCGAAGATGCACGCTAACATTTTCTATTGTATTCTTATTTTTCTTGTAATATTAGTTAGAATTGCTCGAAACAAACATTGGCAAGTTTTATCATCACGTCCTTTTAATACGCGAAATTTATTATGTGAACTGGTCTGTCCGATTTTTTTTCTCGCTTTTTCCCCATGTTTCCATCTTCCATCCCCGGCGCGTCCTACATAGCTCCTCGGCTCAACATATCGCATTCTATCACCAGTTTATAATACGATGGCTATCATTTTATAACACCGCCGCCCGGTCGCGCCCCGTCGACTGCTCCCCCTCTTTGTCCACCACCCCCGCCGCCACGCCTCCCCACGATCACCCTTCCGTCGCCCCCATCCCCCGTCCACCCCCGTCCGGCACCCCAGCCGATACACTCGGCCCTCCATTACGCAAAAATCTTCTTACGCCCCCATCCACATACTATATGCACTTTTTACGTCGCAGCATCCGCGCGAATGTATTTCTACATACTCGATGCGGTTGGGGAGGAGGGGAAAATTTGCATGAAAGCCTATGCGTGCGCTGCCTCTATAAGCCGATGTGTGTGTGTGTAGAGTCGCGCGCTTCTTTTGCCCAATGCATAGATACGTGTGTATGTATGCGCAAATGGACGAGTCATATTAAATGCATATAACGGATCGGGGTAACCCGTTTGGTCAAAATGGGAATTTCGTGACGACCACCACCATGTGGCATACGTTCCCATTGATTCGAAAAAAAAAAATACAACATTGTTATAATGTTATCGTTCCTCAACTATTTGGCTGTTAAAATTTTAACTAAAAAAAAAGTCGCCACCAGAAAGTCAAATTCGTGTTTCCATAACCATTCGTCAATTATTTAGTTGTTTAAATTGGGTATTGTTTATTGATTTGAGAATCTGTTTTTGTTTTATGTATACATGTGTTGTGTTCTATAATTCCATTATTATTTGATATGGGATTTAAAAATGTTCATTCTGGATAAACGCCGTTCACGTATGACATTAATAAAGATGTCAGTTTTTTTAATATTGATTACATATTCTTTAAATTCAATTTTGACACACAGTCTTTACGGTAGTACATAAACAGCAAATCCTGTAAACAAATTTGAAAATAAACTAATCTTCGATAAAATAAATACTTAATATCGATTATATGGGTCCCAAAAAAATACCACACAGACATACAGAACAAACGCAGCGGTGTTTTTGTTTTTGGACTAGAGATCACCCTTAAATGGACGAGGGTCGCAAATGTATCTATAAAGTGCGTATCCCGCCAGCTCAGCCAGCCACCCATCTAACTTTTCTTTTCTTGCGGCGCAAATGCAGAAGCGCCACCAAAAATAAATAAATAAAATAAAATAATTCGTGTGTGTGTGTGTTGTGGCCATATATATAAATGCGTCGGATATATGACTATGTGTAGTCGAAGAGAATGCGTTCCGGGCGCGTTTACGGGCCAATGGCTGCATGCGTGGAACTCCGAATGGGCTAGATCTGTAGCTCCATTCGACGCGCGTGCATGGTTAAGCTCTTCTGTATTTAAATCATCATGCATTCGGAATTTTCGTTGATGTCGTATTTTTCCAGCTTTGCATGACAAATCCGAACGTTTTTGCAAATGACGCGAGCGCTGCATGGTCGACCCACCCCCTCCCCCGATCCATCCACACACACAACAAATTCTGAAAAGTTTTTTGCGTTTTCTCGTTCCCCTACATTTTCCATCCTCCTTCTCCTCCTCATCTCGACATGAGACCTGGCGTGTTACAACGAAGATAGAAAGTCAATTTATCGGAAATAGGATGGCCCTCTCTTCAACTTGTAGCATTCCTTCGCTTTTGTTCTATCGATACGTTGACTACGTCTTTTCGGAAAGTTAAAAAAATATTTTTCTGTATAAACATTTTGTTCATGAGAAACGAAAAACATTTTTATTTAAATGGAAAACTATTTCTTTTGTGATTTTTTTATTTTACCAATATCTTACTCACAATTATCTTACTCACCAATATCTTGCTTACCCGTATTACCAAATCTTCTCAACAAAATTTTATATTTTTTTGCAAAAACAAATTATATTGATAATTGGAAGTTGAACTTTATTTAGTATTTAAAAAGAAACATTGAACGGAGTTTAAAATATGAGCATTCCTTTGAAATAAATTTTACATTTTTTTACAAAAATATTTAATTAAAAATTTGGAAGTGACAATTTTTAACCATGTAAAATATTTTATACTTTACTTTATTTGGATTTTTTATTCCGGATCACTGTAGTGAATAACACTACAGGAGGTTATTGTACCCCTCGCGTCGCTGCGGCGATATATGAGGGGCACATTCCAGTACCACGGAATCGAATAAACGAAAGCCTGCGCCGGAAATCGAATCCGGGACCACCCTCTTAGTAGTCTATGACCATAGCTACTGAACCACGGAGGCCGCACATTTAAAAAAAATCATATCGTCATTCGAAAAAATGTAGTTCACTACGCTTTTTTAATTGCGGAAGGTCTCACGAGGATATGTATATATTTGTGTGGTTGGACCAATATTGGAGTCGACGACGAATAAGGCGACGTGAGGGTAGGGAATGGGGGAGGGGAAGGGGTGTTGGTAGAGAAGCCACCGTTGCCTCTCTGGTGGGGATGAGTCTCCGTATTCACATGCACCAAAAACCCCTATACACAGTATGTATCCACGGCGCTGATATACATAATGCCTCGCCGAACTCTCCCTCCACCCACTCCCATGCAGATGGATGGGGAGGAGGACCCATACATATTTGTATAGCGGGTCCATACATTTATGTACGGTAGTACGGGGTTATGTAGTCCTAAAATGTATAGATGCGGTCGTGCCGAAACGCATTTTCGTGTCTTCGCTTTTTCGCGTGGCGGGGCCTCGTAGATGTACTGTCTCTTTCCCGCACGAAAGCACGCTGTCCCCCTATGTGCGTGTCCGCATTGGAACGTCGTTATGTGCGGCGGTGGTTTTGTCGGTATATTTGGATATGGGAGTCTGAGATGGGATGGATGCTGTGGGTTTTTTTTTTTTTTTGGCCTTCTTAAAAAATGTGCGAGCGGACTTTGGCGGCGGTGGTTTTTATGCGCGGCATCTATCAGAAGAAATCTGCGGAGTCGATCCGCCATCATCCGAGACGCGACGAAAATGCCCACGGATGCCGGGCACATTGTACAGCCGCACCGCTCACGTGACATGCGCCAACGGTTTTAGGCCGATCTCCTCCGTAGACCACTTCCCGAAAACCTTTGTCACTTTATTGCATTTAGCTGCAATCAAGTGACAATTTTAGTGCCAGTTGTATTGGATTAAAAAAAAAATTGAAACTATCGGACTGATGAATATAATTACCTTTTTATCGTATATTTAAAATAAATGAAAGTTTATTTGTTAATTATTCGACATTTATCTCGGCGTACTCTCGCACTTTAGTTTTAAATTAAATAAATGTATATGGTTTCTTTTGATTTGGTAAATAAACGACTTGTTCTTTTGATTTGGTAAATAACCGACACTGTAACTAATTGCCGTTTTAGCACACATTTAAAATAAATGAAAGTTTATATTTTGGTTTCCTAACCAAATTAAAAAAAATCTCCAATTAAAATTACGCCAGATCTTTAAAAAGCAATTGTAATAAGTGAATAGTTTTATTAAAGGATTTTAATCCATTGTGTCCATCAGATTCAAAAGGAGCACTTCGTTTTATTTTTAAATTTCTAGAAACACATCCATCCCTAAGCTGGAATAATGGAAATTACAATTGTGTTCTGCTATTGCTATTTATCCTATGTTTATGATAACAAGATGCCATATATTTCGAAGATGCGCTTACATTTTTGCATTGGAAAGGATATTGTTTCTTAAAATTGTCCTCTCCTCTCCACCAGAACTCGTAAAGAAAACGTCATTGTAAGATACTCGTAAACGCAAACCACTACCGCCCCTCATAGTCAGCACCTCGGTGCGGCTAAGGGGCGGCTGATTTCCCCCAAATTATTGGGGTGATGGCAAGATTGTAAATATTTTATAATTATGTCATTAAAAATCAAAATCAATCTACCCCTAGTGGTTAGCTGATGTTTCCTGTAGCGAGCAGAAACCATACGAGCTCCGAAGCAATGCGGCGAAGCACACAATCGGGGTGACACCACTGTGTTACTAGTCAAACGCGTGAAGAAACGATTTCAGCGTTGACATCCATTTATACAGGAGATCACCAGAGGCTGTATCCTCAAACTGGCTCACGTGTAGGCGTCTATCTCCGACTTCATGGATTTTGTCGTATCCAGATTGGTGTCCGTGTCGCACTGTCTTGTGGGTCGGGATCGGGAATGCGTAATAAACGGAACTTGCGGCGTTGTTTTTCCCGAAAGTTTCTGACGCAATGAAAATTTTAACGTCCGATAAAAGAGTTTAAAGTCAATTTAGAATTGTTTTTGCCTGCCGTAAAATTGCGCAAGTCGTTTGATGGTAAGGTCAGTACTCGTTTGGTTGTTTTGTCTACAGATTTATGTGCAATTCTGGAATCCGGTGGATTTAGTGATACCGTTAAAAATTTGGGTTACGTTTAACTATTGGCACACCATGTAGATCACAGCGACACAAATAAAATAGTGTTCTTTGAAATATAATTTTTATAGCGTAATCAAATATCAATAACGAATAAACTGTTTTGTACAGTAGATAAAAATTAGTTTTTAAAAAGATCCCGTGTTTGTTGCTCGTTTTAAATGTCACTTTTTATTTGTCTCGTACGGAGCACATTCCGAATTGCTCGAAAAATATTTACTGTGCCAATAGTCATTATCAAAGTAAGGAACAGTAGTGTATGATGGAAGTGGCATCATAGTCTACCTCCAATTGTTGACATCCATTTAATACAATGTGGCAAATTCTTAGAAATTGAATATAAGAAAGTAGCTGTTCCTGCCGCGTTTGCATGAATGCAGTTTTGATGCGGAACGCTTTCGCTCTCCTCTTCTCTTCTTTTCTCCTCAACAATGCACCGGCAACCGCGAGCTTCCAAATGATTTATCTCGTTCCTTGTCTGCTTCGGAATTCGGCAAATGTTCTCACACACAAGCACGCACGAGTCTTCTTCGCCATCTTTGAATATGACAAATGCCGTGTGAACGAATGGCTTGCTGACAATGCTCGGTGACGCTTTTTCCATCCTAAGATCCTGGGAGCTCATTCTGTCTTGAGCGAGTAAATATCTCAAATTTCCAGAGATGCTCAAACTTTAATCTCTGCCACAAAAAATTCGAAGTTACCACAATTTCTTTAAATTGGCTTCACGAAGTCACCTATGATCCGTGAAAGATCTCCATGGTTCGCGATAAAGCGATACCATGGACGCGCTACCCAAAACTAAGCACGGGAAATGGTGCGATACATGCCGTATAGGTGACCACGATATGCGGCATAGAGAAGTTGTTTCATGAATAGCTGGAAATTCGGTAACGAGTTCCGCGTATTGGTCACGAATGCCGCGTTAGCGATAGACTTTTTCCGCATCGCCGAGCGCGGGGACAGACACGCTCCATGCTGTGGAGGTGTGCACGATCTGCGGCATCGAAGAGTTGTCTCGTGGATTGTGGTTAGCTTGCGGACTACGATGCGTTTTGGCTGTGAATGCCGCGATAGCGGTGGCATTCTACCGCGTCAGCTGAACAAAATTCGCTGAGTCACAGTTTTCTTTATTCTTTACAGGAAATATTGACGCTTTGGCTTCTTTTGCTGTCATTAATTTTCAGTTGTTTCTTGCGCTTGGAATGATAGGTCATCTTATTTTCCCACAATGACTTTTGTTTGTTGACTCTGTGAGTCTGGTTTGTTCTTGCAGTTGATTTGTAACTAATTTAGATGAATGTTCGTAGGAGCTGTTGTGGTGTTGTCTTCTATAGTTGTCTTCTATAGATTTGTAACTATTTTATTGCCATTCACAATGCCATAAGGTTCCATCACCCAAATGCAAACCGCTCTCCTTTCAGTACTAATAAGCTTCTTGAGCAATTAAATCCTATTATTGAACTGTGGCTGGTTATTATTTCTAAAATGCTTGAATTACTCAAACTAACGTCACTTAACAAAAAATTAGACTGCAACTACCAGATCAGAATTTGGATTTCAGGAGGGTATGATTTGATGGGATGGCAAATGGTGAGAGGATGGTTCATCCCACCGCCACCACCACCACCATCACCACCACCCCCACCTTTCTTCAACCTTCCACACGCACATATCTGCGAGCGTTCGGTATAGAGAGAGAGACTACATTCTGCAGTGGTCGTGATACATCGTTTCTGACTTAAAATACTGTGATACTAAATGTCTGGCCGCTAGTTTGCATACTATAATTGAAAATTTGCTCGTCGTTGTCGGAGCTGTAGTCGCGAGTCCCCACTACCACCGCTGTTGGTTTATATTTAGAAGAAGCGGGACGGGGGAACGGCGGACGTTTTCCGCCATTGATTCCGCCCATTGTCGTACTTCGGGCAAGATCGTTACCGGCTACCATTTTTTTCTGTTGTTGTGGCTATATAGCGTTACGCATGCGCGATGCTCGACTTGATCCGATGTTTTATTGGCTAGGATTTTTTACCGTCCTCGCGTCGCCATGTTTATATATTTATATACAAAGTTGGTTCTGTCGTCGTTGGTATTTTTTTGTTCTTGTTGTTAGGCGACCAATCGGATTTAACTAAGATGAAATGTGGCCATTTTAAATTCGAAATTTGTTTTTCGTTTTAACCCCTTCGGACCTACGCGATATTTCACCCTCACGGGAACATTTGAGAATGACATGCCGCGTTATATCGCTGGTCTTCCCGACGATTCCCTAAAAGCGCGGTCACTTTTTTCAATTCCATCGGTCGCATGACGTTGGTCTCGTCTTTCTCACTTAGCATTTAAAAAGCCGTTTTAAAACGTGAAGTAAAGTTGGCATTGTGTTTCTAAAACGATTAACTTTCAGTATATTGGTTATCTTTTGAAAGTACTGATTTATTTGATCTCGTAATTTAGTTATTGTCTCTAAAATAAATATGGTTATGAAAATCGACATTGGCCTCTATTCTTGGTACGAAAATTAATTTTATTATCACTTTCGACTGAAATAATTATTTCGGACTGCTTCGTACCCCTACTCGGGACATTACTTGTAAGATAATGAATGGTCACCGAAGTCCGCACTGGAAATCGAACTCGGAACCGTCTCGCCACATGTCGGTCTCTCCTCCAGTTGGACACAGATTGTCATTTCTCAAATGCAATTACGTTTTTAAATATTTTGTGACAAGTCTGCACTGAGATTCCATTTTTATTTGTTTCGGTTTAGGGTATTCCTACGCACGCCCATCGCAAACCAATGCCGGTTAGCTCGCAGAAAAAGAATGACGGCAGTACAGGGAGATTGGGGGTGGTAGTGCCTCTAACCTATTTAGAGCAATATATAGTGGTGCACTGGGGCTATATTTTTCGTTATGTCGCTTTAGGGGAATGAATGGGAGAGGTGGAGGGGGTTTTGCATGTGGCGCGACGGTTATATATGGAAAAAAGTTAGGTACAGGATCGTTTTAACCAATATTTGTTCCGAGTGATACGCTCGCCGGCGCGCCAGCACCCGTATAAATATATATAAACAAATCTCATCAGCATTTATATGGACGTTTAGTGCGCGCATGGATTCCCACTTGGCGTCACTGGCGCCCCCTACGTACGGGTGACACGTTGCGTTTCGGGTCGTGCTGGCAGGGTTGCGCGTTACCGTGGCCTCTTTCAATATATACCCTGAGCAACGTGCAAGTCCACGAATAGGTAATCGTAATATTCATGTCGTTCCGGAATTTCCAACGCCTGTTTTTTGTTACTCAGGGGCCTTATTTGTCGTTTGGGTGGCGGAGAAATGGTCTAGAGTAGTTCGCCAGGCGTGTCTTAAAATATTTGGGCTGAATTCGTGTTGGTTGCGTATGACAATTGCAGTTTAATGGTTCGGAATTTTTGTTATTTAAATTTGTTGGTGGCAGATTGAACAAAATTGCGCCAGGCTTACATCTTGGCAGTTTCACAATTGTGGATTCGGGGACAAGTTACTGTTGGAGGCGGAAGTAGCTCTGGGGTGTTGCGATAATGTTTGACTGTCATCTTAAGACAATGCCTAGAAGACTTGAATTTTTTGGCGATATGTTTTTTTTTTTTTTTCCTTTGGCAATTTTTTATTAATTCACTTCAGTGAATATCACAACAGTACCCCTATAATCGCATCAAAAGAGCATTTATAAAGGATATAGGTTAGAGGGGTACATTTGAAAAACTGACTTAAGCTTAAAACATATCGGTGTGTTTGAGTTTCAATCAATTAACAAACATCGATTACCGCGCTAGGAGAAAAATAAGCGATTTTCTCCGCAACCCTACGATTTGAATAACGAAAGCCGGGAGGATGCTCTACCATTGAACTTCGAATTTCATTTGTCGTAAATGAATAAAACAATGACAATAATAAAACAATGACAATGTAAATAAATAAAACAATGACAATCATTCATTGTCAAAAAAAAAATTGTTTAACTTAAAATAATTCGGGAACGAATGCGATATTTCCCCGAGTCGGGAATCGAACCCGGGACCGCTGCGCCACAACCGCCTAAACTGCGATTTTTTTTGTG
>JAUJYS010000928.1:0-19620 GCA_033995665.1 Melogona broelemanni | reverse complement strand
TAGCCTTTAGCTAATGTCCCACATAGCCGATTTCTGGTGCACTCCGCCATTAGTTTATCGTTACGGCCAATGTTAATCTCTCCTGCGGAAGCGATGCGTAACTTAAACAAGAGCGCGCGCGAGAGAAAGAAAATAATACGCGGTCAGCTGAAGGTCAACCGGTGACCAGTGAACAAAAAAAAAACTAAGTTCGTTTTTAAGTATGCCTAGATAAGGCATGAACATTGCTAACGCCAAGAAATGTCATCTAATCTGCCTGGCGCGGTCGACCGAAAAGCTACTCCGCCTGATTATTTTTCATGGCTGCATTTTTAAATACTTCTTTTTCAGCTGCCGTGTCAAGGCGAACCTTGAAAACACCAACGACACGCCTATATTTTATTTTTATTCATGGTTCATATCACTATAGTTAATATCAACTTTAGGAGATTCTGTTTTATTGTTTCGACAATGCCTGAAAGACACATGTTCACTAATACCCTGGGCCCGAAAAAACGAAAGCCCGCGCCGGGAATCGAACCCGGGAACGCCGTGCCGCAGGCGGTTGCAATACCGACTGGGCTACGACGACTCGTAATCGCCCAGTGTTGGCGAATGCCCACCTATTAGTTCAGCAGCTTTTAATAAACGAGCTGAAAGATACTCATATGGGTTATCATCTGGAAAAGGTATGGCGGATTCCCGTCGTTTCCGGCGACTTGCTAGTTTAATGACTGTGTTTGTTACCATGAATAAAATTTGTTTCTAAATATTCCCCATTTACCTGATGTTTTATAGCGAAGATTAACGCATCACGATTCGATCAATTTCATCGAAATCAATTACAAATCAATTCCAAATTAGTTTACCAGCTAGGTTGTTTCCTTGAAGCACTGTGTTAAAAGACAAACATGTGCTTGTAAATCAAAGTGGGTGAAATGTTCTTGATAAATTTGAAATTATAGAAACAATATTTTTTGGAGGAATTTGCTTTTTTGTTTCTTAATTTTTAAATTTATTCTTATTCGTTAACTGCCGTTTTTAATTTCCAAATTTATGCTTGAGACGAAGAATCCTTTTACTGTAGAATCCAGTGACCGTCGCCGGAATATAATTCCTTCGAACGTTTAACAAAGAAGCGAATAATTGCCAATAGATCGATCAACCGAAACGCCTGATCTTTAACGTCCCGGTTTGTAATCGCGAACGCTAAAAACCATTACAAAAACCTCGCTCGTTTAACACAACACTTCGAATGCCCCGCTCGCGCGCGAGTGGCGCTACAATCCGAAAATGGGTGTGAGACAATAAAATGCAAGGTTGTAATTAACCGTTATAGGTAAATAAGAGGCAGCGTACGTACACACACATACATACACACGGCAACAGTTTTCCGAGCATTGTTGCGTGGGTCGAAATGACTAACGGGGTGGGTCGGGGACATTGGAGAAGGGCTGGCGAGTGTGGGAGTCTGCAAGGGAAACGGATTGAGGAAGCGTTAGGAGCGAACGACGTTGCAGAGAGTGTGTCCTTGATGAGATTGCAAACTCGTAAATTGAGGCTCGTCCTCGGATGCCCAGAATCATCCCACGTGTATGGGATTGGGGATGTACATGTATTGCTAGAGGGCGTCGTATAAATCGGCGTGATACCTGCTGGTTGCTTTCTTTAAGATGCCGCCAATGTTAAGAATTAATTGGTTTCCGTAGCACACCAGTGATCTTTAAATTTTGATTTTTTTCTAATTTGCTAATTTAACTGTGTCAGTTCAGAGGAGCTTGCGTAAGGCGACTTGCCTTGTGACCCGACATTATTTTCACGTGAAAGTGTTCCCTGTATCACGTCGAAAAAAAAAAAGAAATTAACGCCAAATCTCTACTGCTGCATTATCAGTCAAAGCGCTACGTGGACTGTTTTCACTAGTGCATGGCTTTTAGCCCGAATCCCACTTCATCTCTAGGGGCGATGGGGAACGTTTAAATGAGCGAAATTCAATTAACTGTTAATATAATTATCAAGGTAGTATGAATGTCAGATAATCGATTTTTACAAAACAGAAACTAGTGTGCACACGGGCGCCATAGATCATGGAATCAACAATCTGTAATTCCTCGTCCTAACGGCCAAAACAATTTAGGGCATCATTTCTTCCTGACTTGTTACTCGATTTCCAAGAACCTCCGGGATTATTTGCTGGCTTACATTTATATTACCTTTGTTATAGGGATAAAAACCGACGCCATCTTACCACCTGGTGTGAACTCCCTCCACGGGGCGATCAACCCCCGAGAGAACCTAACTGGGTGTACGGATGATTTACACGGCCGTCATCATGACAGATATCTCCAGACAAAAGACTTGTCATAAAATATTAATTGCCCTCTTTAAATACAGTCGGGTGTTAATTCCGCTTCTCGTTAACTGCCCGCGTGTGTCCAACCCCCTCCCCCCCACACACACCTCCTATATTATCTGATGAGGAAAGAAAACGTGTTTCGGGGATATGCACCTCCGAAGAGTTTTCGGGTCTAAAGCAGGCGAGAAGACCGGTGCATGTAAAACAGAATGAACGCGATTAAATCGCGAGCGAAAGACATTAACGCGGTTGGACGCGGTGTCGTCGTACTGGGGAGCTTGCTGCTATTATTACATTGCGGTCGTCGGCAGTGTCGGGTTCGTTTCGTTTGAAAAGGAACCAGTTCCAGTTCCTCCGATGAAAAAAGGAAACAGTTCACGTTACAGTTCCTCACACCTAGGCGTTCCTAAGTTCTTTTTCAAAAGGAACCTGAATCATCTCCGCTCCTTTTCCTTTGTTTCGATTAAAAAATATTTTTAAAACATTTGCGGCTACAAATCTACAGAATTTGCGAACGCAGACCAAAAGTTTCAACTGATCAAAATCTTTGGCAATTTCTGTTCGATGCTGCAAAATTGTTCCGCTGACGACACACTTTGCCAAATTCTACTTGTCGAAAAGTATTGGTAATGGCAAAAGGGACTTTGTATACAGAAAAGGAACCCACGTTCCAGATCCTCAAAAAAAAAAAAAGAAAGCAGTTCCAGTTTCAGTTTCTCAAAAATGAAAATGAACCTAGACGTTTCAAAGTTCCTCAAAAAAGGAGCCAGTTCCTAGGAAAAAACCTTTTTCGGTCCGTTCCTACCCCTGACACTGGACGTCGACTAAAAGAAATCATAAGTAGCTCTCTCCGTGCATGGTCAAAATAATAGGACTATCAACAGCGTGATGTCTAACGTGGATCCTCGGTCGCCAAACACGTGTTTCGTATTTTTCGGATATAAACATCTTCAGGTTGTCAGAAAATGTTTTTAACGCGGGTTTTTGGTGTCGTTTCAGTACTGGCGGGTGGTAATGCAACCGTTGGTTAACCATCTATTTGAAATTCTGAGATATTTCGAAAATTCTGCGCTATTGCCAACAACACGACGAAATCTTGTTTTGGTGAATGTGAACACAGGGGAAGCGAAAATACTTGTATTTTTTTTTTTTTTTTTTTCTAGTTGCAAGTCAGACGTGTCTGTCTGGACTGTACAAAACAATGCAGCAAAATAAATAATAACAATAAAAAACGAGGAACAGGATTGTACGGGAGAGTGCAATTGTCCCCTCTCCAAATATTTTTAGCAAGACAAAAAATAATTCTGCGTCTCACTCCACGCGCCGCGGGGTTGCGGGGGTGTGGGGGATGGGGTATTTTTTATGCTTCACGGGTTGTCATGGAAGAAGGATTTCGGCTTTGTCTCTCTGGAGGACTCCGACGTGATGTAGGTAGAGGGAGGGCAGGATTGGCCGTTATGTTCAGCGTGTTCCTTTTCTGTGAGAAGCCAGGCGGGAGTATCCATTAAAAAATAAAAAATAAATCTCGGATTCCCGGCGTAGTCGATCGCTGGATTGGCTCGTGGTACTGCGCGGGGGAAGGCAACGGCAAACAACCTCTGTATTCTGTCAAGAAAACTTAGGGGGCTCATGCTTTCTGAAGTCACCAGGTGTCGGGGGGAACGAGTGTCGGGGTCCGGAGACGACGCGAGGGACACAACAACATTGATAGTCGATACCTTTTTATATTTCTTAAACAAAATATTTTTTATTTCAGTTTCGAGTGCGAGGGGTTGAAATTACAATCCGACCCCATGCGCGTGTGTCTCTTACCCCTCCACCCCTCTCCCTTCTACCCCCGCCCCCAGCGTAATAGTGCGACGGGCGACTGGCCGACAATTTATTCAAGGGCAACGAGCCAACACGAAGAACAGTCAGAAGTTAGAGTCCCCTTAAGGAAAATTCTCCCCTCACGAGTTCCAATCCCAAACCACACTCCACCCAACCGTCCACATCCTCAACCCACCCTCGCTTGTTCGTCACGTAAAAAATGGCTTAGGGGGTGTTGATAAAGGTGTTTTACATTTATTTACGGGGGAAACAGGTATGCGCTGAGAGGGGATGAGGGGTTGACGTCACGGAAAATGACATTAAAGATGCGAGAGTGGAGTGGCAAATTGAATTTTTCCCATTAGTTATTTCTCTTGACATCAAAAATTCGACGTTGAAATTTTATTTCATCATAAATAATAAAAAATAAAAAATTCTAAATTGCATTAATAACTTATTTTAAATATATATATGTATGTATATTAAAAAGATATATACATGTATATACCATTATTGTTGTCAATGTTTTATATCCAGATACTTGAATAACTGCATGAATCAACGAGCAGTCTCTCGTTCGAACATTCGAATTTACAATTGTTTATTTGAAATACCGAACGATATATACCGAACGATTATATGCAAATTGCACCCCTAAAAAAACAATTATATTAATGCACTTGTTTAAATTACTGATGGAAAGGCAATTAGATTCATCAGGTACAGTACGAAAAAACGGTCAAAATACCATTACATGTTACGGCCCTATACTCTGGCTTAAGTTGAGCATACCGATGTGTTATTGTTCTGTTTTGCGAACAGTAGAAAATTCTTTTTAGAAGAGTCGTAGAATACCCTGCAAGAGCTTTTTAATATATCCTTGATAAATGTCCTAGGAATTAGTCGCCGACGTGCAATATGGAGTTTTGATGGTGTAAGAAACTTATTCGACCGACACGGGCAAGGTGAGAAGGAAAGAGAATGGAGGTAGAAAGTGGGGTGCTGAGCGAGGAATCGGAAAGAAGGGTGCGGTGGTGGTGGTGGTGGCTGGGGAGGGGTTAAGGACAAAATGCGTTAGGCGTGCACTGAGTAATTAGCATCATCCGGTGTAGCACACGTCCAAAGTGAAAGCAGAATTTGTCGGCAAAAAAATTACCTGCTAAAAAAATATTACTCGAACGCGTCCCCATCTTGTATAGTGGATGCGAAATGCGAAACATAAAATTCAGCAGATGGTGAAAATTCATTGTGACTTACTTTTTGCAGCCGTCTAAGTCCAAGTGCGGCCGTCTAGTCCAGTCGGTAATGCTTCCGACTGCGGTGCGGACGGTCCCGGGTTCGATTCCCTGCAGAGGCCCTCGTTTATTCGACGAGCCGCGGTACTGGTGTCACCCATGAGCTTCCATTAGAGAGTCCAGAGCTTAGGGGTGGATCCTGAAGCCTGGCTATACCAGCTGCCATTCCCCTTCCCTGCCACTCACATATCTCCATAGAGACACGAGGGTGATATAATCCTGTAGTCCTCTACGGTTCGCTACGGTAGGGGGTCTGGGGGTGGTGGTCCACTACGATAATAAAAAAACCTTCAAATTTCCATCGTTTATTTTTTGTGTTCCTATTTATTTTTTTGTTCCGTATTGTTTCGTTTTTATATTTTCCGTCAACGTATTTTTTTGCATAAGTGAACCAAGCATTTCGTATAGAACCACATTTTTCGAACGAACCGCGTAATCTTTGCAATCTTTATTCGTAACTTGGGAATCCAGGGTTAGTTGGCGCTGTCAGCGTCATTTTATTACTGCGCGTTCCATTACAGGATAAAAAGCTGGAAGGCTTGAAGGACACGTATCTGGTTTATGATCGGATTAATTTGCGTGGTTGGTCTACATCTAAACACTGCGAATGAAACATCGCATATTTATTTTTTTGAAATCTCTAAAAAAAATTAGCACTTAATTATTTTATTGACGACGTTTAAAACTGGGATTTTTTTGCTTTTTTTACGCAAACAAAACAAACGACCAATTTTGCACCTAAAAAAAATTTAACGTTGCACCTGTTTCAACAACACGGCAATTCCAGTGTTGTTACCTGCAACATTAAAGCTCTTATACATTATTTAATTGTCAGTTATGTTGTTTCTGCAATTTTTTCCCACGGGTTTTACTTGGATTCGCTACGTGATGTTACATTATTTTATCCAATTCAACGAAAACGTGTTCTGGTAACAGCTATAAAAGCAAGTGCGTGCAATTATATCTGCATGTAGCGTGCTTTGTAACGTGCGTGCAATTATATCAGCAACAATAAAAAATCCTATATTGCATTTATAACTTCTTATTTTTTGTTAAAAATATATTTACATGCGTTTACACGCGTTTACATGCGTTATGCGGTATACATGCATTATACTCTCTGTACAATCTGCACTGTAGACGAGGGCTGATCAAGAAGTAAATAAAATTCGACAGATTGTCAGCTCACCACGCACGTAAGCCATGGTAATGTAGTGCTCTATTATGATGCCGAATGGCGCCAATGTAGACAAACAACAGTTTTCGCTAAAACACAAATTTAAGCAAAAAATAAGTGAGCCAATGAGTATACAATTCCGTAAGTACGTTAGAACACCACATACAGAGGTAATTGAGCATCCAAATTTCTCAGCAATGGGCACTGAAAGTACACATAGTTTTCAGATGTTTTCTTTTTTGTGCGTTTTTCTTTCATCTCTTTTATGTTGATTGAAGATAGTTTTTGTAGGTGCAGTGCAATATTGTTGGCTGTCGATTTTATCCATTGTTATGAATCTGCTTTGTGGCGGGAAAAATATTTCCAGTCGAGATTTTGCAATGTATAAGATCGATACTAGACCTATTTCGGTTATCTTCCTGTAGAGCCAATCACAATGGAATGCTTAATTGGGATACGGCCAACAATGATTTAACCTTGTTAAATACGTGGTCGGAGATCGGGGCAGATATGCGCATTCGGCGTGACGTCTTGTTTCTCCCATCAATTTCGAGGTCTTCCCTTATTCATGAACCGAATTGGTTTTTGGAAATTGTTACAATCGAGATTTAGAGGAACAAACGACTGCATTTTCTTTAGGCAGCAACAGAATTGCTATAACCGATCTTTGATTGGTTGTAGAGTTGTTCAATTGTTTCTGGATAAATTGATTTGAGTCTTATTTCATATCCTTGAACGGATTAATTTTATAGCTTAGTAAGATTGTTAATTATTAGTTAGATTGTTTTTTTTTATATGATTGTTCCCTCAAGCACCCTAAATAGACATTTTAATTTAAATATTTTTATTTATTTATTTAAGTGCAGTGTTGTAATGTAAAATAACTGATTCATTATTTACGGAATTATTAGAATTTTTTTGATGCATAGTTACGGATTTCTACTGGGTTGGGTAGAGTTTATTTTCGTTTCACTGCAGTAAATTCCTATTGCTTTTATGTTTTGACGCTTGGTTCATAATTGCGCTGTTGTCAAAAGCCAATCTTTCATAATATTTGCAATGGGAAATATTTAATATATGCCCATTGTTAGTTGGCCTAGTGACGGACACCCAAAGGAGCTATTGAGCCTCGAAACAATGAACGTGACGAGTAGAGGCTGGCTGTGATTATTGACAGTGTTCCCAATACGCTCTCTTTTAGAGAGAGAGAACTAGCGCGAGTGTATGTATTTTTGCATTCTCTTCAAGTTTGGCATCGGAGCGTGATGAGCATCCGCCTTGCTCTTTCTCGTTACGTCGAGATGCTCGACAGAGATAACATACTGACGACGAATTAAATGGGTCAATATTTCGAGCGCGTAATGGGGGCCGGACTGGCCGAAAGGAGGACCACCCTGGTTTTGTACCGATGTTGCACCAATGTCGCAATTCCAATTTTACCTTATCGGTTTATTAGTATTATTATTTGCTCCATTACCTTTTACCCTTGGTCCCATCTGGCTTCGTTTGCAGCATCCGAACGCCGGTTGCAATTGGCTTTAGGGTGGTGTTGGGAACTCCTTGGCACTGGAATGTACGACGCCTCTCATTGTCTATCGTAATCGGCGATCAGATGTTAACCGACTAGGTGAAGCGCCTGTCAATTATGCAATAGGATTGTTATGCTATTGGATTCCCGTCTACATTATAACATCGTAAGGGTCTTAAATGCGGTTTTTTTAGTGTTATTGGTTGTCGGCAGGCGCTTTGATTTCAGAGCGACATTTTCCGGTCCTTTGTTTTTCGGTTTTTAAATTTACTGCTTGTCATAAAATATTTGATATGTAAGAACATGTTGTCCCTATAAACAAGTTGAGCAAATTAATTTTTTTTTGTAGAAACATTTTCGTTATTGTCGATTTGATGTTCACAACAGTTGCAAAAATAGGTTCTAGCCGCAATTTCAAGTTTAGCTATTGGTTAGTAATTGGTATTTTCATCTTCAAACTGTGAGATAGAAATTGTACTGGTTGTTTAATTTTTTTATTTTTTTTTCCTATATTTTTTCTCACCATAGGCATGCTGTCAATTCGGCACACATGGCATCGGCCTACCCAGAGAAATATTTATTTTAAACCTTGAAGACGGGTTTTTTGCGTGTCAAGTAAACGAGTCAACAGATATTTTACAAATTTTTGAATTATCAAAACTGTGTGATAATCAGCCGCAATGTTTTCGCGGGTCGGACGAACTCAGAGAAGAACTCAAGTGCACAGGTAAGACTGAAAGTCACCTTATAAGCGCAATTAGTTTTTGGTATTTTTGTTTAAAACCATATTACATTATGAATTAATTAATTGTAAATTGTTTAATCCTAATTTGCGATGCATCGTATATGGTATATGCATTATAATATATGTGCTTACATCCATCTGAAAATTAAGACTATTCTCATAAATATGAAAGATTTAGTAGCAAAACTATATTTTATACAATTACCTAGTTTGATTTATAATGCGAATGCATGTGTTCATACATTCGCATTATAAATCAAAATATGAATGAATTTGTTCGCGCTTTGTTCGATACAGTAGTTCTCGCATTGGCACATTTAATTATCGATGTTTTCAACTGTTGTATTTAAGCGATACTATTGCCTTCCTTTTAAATGTAACCGGAATTGAAAAAATATTTTTTATCATGGTCGTCTATGTTTATCGTTGTTATTGTTTGTGTCTGCCTTCATGGCGGTGCCTCGCCTGGCGGCCTCCAAGACACCGTCTCAATCTTCGTTTTCCAATGTTTGTTAACAGGAAGTTGCGAACCTTCCTGTCAGAACGGAGTGTGCTTAGACGATCAGTGCCATTGTAATGACGGATTCGGGGGTTGTGCCTGCGAAACTCCAGGTGAGATGATGATTCTTATTCTTGCGAGCAACACGTTAGCTGTTTTTTTTTTCTTCTTTCATAACGAGTACAGCCAGCTCAATGTATATGTCATTGCTTTATTGTATTCGTGGAATCGTCGTCATTTCAATCCCACGCTGTTTGATATATGTTGTCGTTGATCGCGCTGCAGTTTTCCTTGCCAATTTATGTGTATGATTTATTGTAACCGTAGCGCACCAAAACTTGGTTTGTCATGCCGCCATCCTTAAACGTCCGGCTCATTTCAATGTACTAATAAGTAAAGAGTAACACTGCTTACTTATGACCAGCCATTTCCAATAGACAATTGCTGGTATTCTAGTTTTGCTAAACCAACGCATTAAATTAATTGATGTGCTCATAAAATTACTGGTAGATTATTTACAAAATATAGTTGGTCGAAATTCGAATTCACAAGGGAAAGTTCAATTTTCATATTTATCTGTTGTGTGAAGAAAATTTATTATTTGTTTCATTTTCGATTGAAAACTCCCTTTTTACACATAATGACTATTTTAATAATTTTTTTTTAGTTGATAGGCCATGAGAGATTACGCAGATTTAAAATGTAGTTAACTGACTATTGTAATCTTTGTTTCAGATGACAATGAATGTAAATACCGTCCGTGTGACGTATTTGCCCATTGCACCAACACGTTAGGAAGTTTCTATTGCAGTTGTCTGCCCGGCTACGAAGGCAATGGGTTCGAATGCAAAGGTCAGTTTTTTAAAGTCTCACACAAAAATTCTTACAATTCCCGAAATTGTATTTGCTATTCTACATTCACTTGATAGATCTTTCGAAGCACTTATCGGTTTTTCCCTTTGCCAATTCAGACATCAACGAGTGCGAGGCACCGGAATTAGCTGCCAAATGTGTTCGCAATGCCGACTGTTGCAATGTTCCCGCCAGCTACATTTGCAACTGTAGTGCCGGATTCGAAGGCAACGGATTCGAGGAATGCCGAGGTAAGGATACGTAGCGATTACTTAATCAGGACCAGATTAAATGTACAACATTAGCTCGCGGTACAAACGTCTTAAAAAGCCAATCGCTCTGTGGTTAGATTGGATAAAAATAAAAATGGTTGCGCAGATCGTTAAAGAAACGGATGTACTGCGGTTGGTTGGGGGAGATATGTAAACGTTCGTCGATTGAATGCACGATTTGGCATTGACGGTGTGAAGACTACCACGGTCACGATACACGATTTTCGCGAAACCGCAAGATACCAGGGGAGAAGGCAGTCCTGTAATAAATCCTTTTATTAAATGCTCGCAGATATTGACGAGTGCCAAAGAGCAGACACGTGCGGTGACAAGGCGCACTGCACGAATTCGGAAGGAAGTTACGCCTGCAGTTGCTTGCCCGGATACACCGGCAACGCTCTCCACGGATGTCACGGTAATTAAGTTGTTTAATTCTATTTTTTATTTTTGTGATTGAAGGCGCTATCCGTGTGCAAATAAAAATGAGTCGTTTGGTTTGAAATAAAATGTCAGTAGAAAAACAATCGCGGGATTATTCAGGTAATAAGGGACAGAATGATTATGTTTTTTGCAATGCGGTTGAACGGATGGTTCGGCTCTTATGTCGGTTGTTGATGACAATCATGCTCTTGAAACTAAATAGCGTAACCATAAAAAACAATGCTAAATTAGCCCTTAATCCATGCAATTATACGTCAACGAAGAAAAGCTAGATCGTTCTATAATTATTATTATAATCCATAAATTGGTTTAGGAACAATTTTGTCAACGAGCTTCCATATAGCGTAGAAACAGGTGTCCTCCCTGAAACATAATTTTCACAAAGCTTTGCGAAACTGTATTGTCCAGTCGGTAATTCATCCGACTGCCGTGCGGACGGTCCCGGGTTCGATTCCCAGCGCGGGCTCTTGTTTACAGAGTATTCTTTATTCGATCTCGAGGTACTGGTGAAAACGCATCCCTCACACCTTAGCTAGGCGACACGAGGGGTACAGAATATCCTGTGTTCACGTTCACTACTGGGTGCGGAATATCCACATTTACAAAATAGATAACGTCGGTGTCATTTCGTAAGCGAAAATATAAATTAATGATGTGCAAAACACGCGAATACTGGATTAAAATTTGTCTACTATCAGACATTTACAGTTTCGTTTTAAAAATAATTTATTACAAAAAATATATTTGAACACGAACGTTTATGTGCATTACAGATCTGGACGAATGCGCGCTCAACAGCTGCGGTCTGGGCGCCGTCTGTAACAACACCGATGGCAGCTTCCTGTGCAGTTGCCCGCCCGGCTTCCACGGAGACCCGTACGCGGCTGGATGCCAGGATGTCAACGAATGCCTGCACAGCGATCCGCCCGTGTGCGGTGTCCGCGCCACCTGCCGTAACATCCCCGGATCGTACCAGTGCGCGTGCGCGGCGGGGTTCACGGGTAACGCCATGGTCGCCTGCGAAGGTGAGGTTTACTCAAAAGAATAATAAGCACCATAATAATAATCCAGAACTAGAACTAGAACTAGAATCAGAACTAGTCTTTTATGGACAAAACAACTAAAATTATTTAGCTGAAAATCTAACTGCCACATATCCTTTTTTATCTAGAAAAGGAAGGACATGCCAATAAAATAATTAAATTGAAATCACAAACTACTTAAGAAACTCTAGTGATTTTAAGACACTATAACCACATGGCATGCAATATGGCAATATGGTGCATAATCCCAATTGCGAGTAATCAGTTTCAAGAAGATGCGGCAAGTCATTGCGAGCACAGTGGTTCGATGTTTTCGGAAACCACTAATATTATTCATAAGTGATACCGATATCGGTATCTATCGCCATAATTTCGTGATGATAAATATTCATTTTTATAAAAAAAACATTCTTCGTTAATGTTATTATTCAAATCATAGTTTTTTTTGTTTACCTTTGGTCGATATCCTTTGCGAAATCTCTGCAGTAATTAATATAAATGAACGAACTGATTTTTTTCTGCAGATATTGCCGAATGCGAGAGGCCAGGTATGTGCGGAGCCAACGCCGCCTGCCACGATACAGAGGGTAGCTACATTTGCCGTTGCTTCCAGGGCTTCAACGGAGATCCATACAAAGGCTGCGACAGTAAGTGCACTTGAATGAATTATTTTTAGTCATTGAGCAACTGGTTAAGTGTGTTCAAGTCAATCAAAATAATCAATTGATATCAAAAACATTTTAAAAAGTCAACAGATCGCTGTCATTCAAAGTTAAAAAGTAATTTGACCAATCATAATTTACATTGAATGTTTGCAATTTAATTATTCGGTCTGTATTGCTAGTTAATTAATTTTAGTATAACTGTCTTCAATCGTTTTCGGTTAAGACATATAAAATATTTTATAAATGAGCCCCGTTAATTAGTACGATAAATCAAGCTATAAACAAATACAAGCAAATAAGCTCAGGTTTATTATCGAGACCAACATGCATTTATTTACCGGTAATTGTTTATATCATGATTTATTATACTGTGACTTAGCTCTTCTAATTTTTATTTGTTATCAAGGACAATACAAATTAGAAAAACAAGAGTAACATTTAAATTAGATGATAAAAATATAGTAATAAATTAATTCACGTATAAGTGTTTAAACATCTTACATTTTTCCATTTAATATAAAAATTTTATTTTGAATTTGATATTGAACACGGAAACACTGATTTTGAATTTGGTTTCGATTTGTCCCCCTCAGATGTAAACGAGTGCTTGCAACCCAACGTGTGCGGAACCTTTGCCAACTGTGTGGACAATGCTGGAAGTTTTGCCTGCCGTTGTCGATCCGGCTATGCAGGAAACGCGCTGGTCGCGTGCGCAAGTGAGTTTCGTCCGCGTGCCACCACCAGCGCTTTATCGTATTAGCGCTCTTGCGCGTGCGCGCGCGCTCGTTCTATTTTGTGGGTCACCTTCGCACCGATTCGATTCGAACGCCAACACGTTTAAGGAGCGGCGTTCTCTTTGAGGACAGGGGCGCCACCTGCGATATAACTGGGCGAGCAAACAACGCCAACGCGGATCTCTAAAACCAACAAAGCTTAGCATTTCCAAATCGGAGAAACGAACACGTTTGACCACATGTGCTATTTTTCGAAGTCCTTCTAAGAAGACGTCGTGGTTTTTTTCCGTTGGCGACTTGATACATTAATTTTTTTATTGGCGATTGTCCATTTCCTTGTCCCACTTGATAAGGCATGTCTTTAATTAACTGTGTAATTAAATTCACACGACTGTTTGCGTAAATGGGAGCGAGTATTTAAATAAGAGTTTGGCGATTCTGTATTCGATCCCGTGGTACTGGTGAAAACGTGTCCCTCACTTATTGCATAAGCAATACGAGAGGTACAATGTCTCCTTTAGTGATATGCACTAGTGAGGTGATTATTCTCATTAAAAAAATAATAATAAAAACATGGAAATACTCGAAATTGTATGACAAACAGAATAAATAATTAACAAAAATAGTAACATTACAAAAAAAATTTACTTGTTAATTTCAATAAAAATGAACAAGAAATACGAAAATGTAGATAATTATGCTTTGTTTGCAATTAATTATTAAAATGAAAATGCCGTCTCTGTTGCATGTAAGCAAACGCGCAAGAGCCGACAAGCTTTCGAGGAAGAATCGTAATAACTCGCGATTTCATTGTTTACAGATGTTGACGAGTGTCTGACGAATCCGTGCGGTGCCAACAGCTTATGCAAGGATCTGCCCGGCAATTTCACTTGCACTTGCCGCGAAGGATTCACTGGAAATCCGTACAGCGGCTGCTTAGGTAATCATTTAAAAGCGTTTGACAACTACATTGGTGCAATGACGGTAATGGCCCTACCTACGATGCGAAATTCCTAATGGGCTATTTGGAACCCGTCTGACATTCAAACGGCGAAGTCTGCGTGGGCGATTTATATTTTTTTTATTGCTGCTGCGTTGGTGTGCATCGAATCGCATCCTGTTTCATTTAAATGCGTGCAATTACAGTAGTGGCATCAACAATTTAACATTCATATTAAATATTGTTCAAGTTTCACATCAAGTTGTTGTAATTAGTATTTTCTAATATTCATGTAATGGAATTATTTTTGTATTTGTTCAATTATTCGCAGCAAATGTTGTAAATTTTACAAAAATACAGAAAATCAGAAACAAAAAAGAAATTCTATTTTTTTAATTAAAAATATATACTTGATCACAGTCATGCCCCTTGACATCAAAATATATGCCGTTATACATGTATGTTGTTTGAAAATATATTTTGATATTGTAGTTAATATCTTGATATGTTTACTCGTGTTTATATTTGTGTTATTATCAATATTTTGAAATAAAATATTATTATATTAAAGCAAATTTTATTAACGATTTTTGACTGTTCTTTACCCCTCACCAGACATTAATGAGTGCTCGGAAAAAGATCGCTGCGGACCAGGCGCTATCTGCATCAACACGCTGGGCAGCTATCAGTGCAAGTGCTTGGATGGCTACGACGGTCGACCGGAAGTCGCCTGCGAGCGAGGTAAACAAAAACAATTGAAATAGCTTAGCAATTTAAACTAATTAATCACCAATTAATGCGTTAATGATGACAGAAATAGATAAATCCGTACGGTTCGAAAAAAAAAAATTTGTGGGGAAAGTCAATGACTCTTGGTTTTTTTTGTGTAGTGTCCGTCAGTGTCTCCTGTGTGTCCGACTTTGAGTGTACTGACAACGCTGCCTGTGTCGAAGCGGCTTGCACCTGTAACCGTGGATTCGAAGCCAAAGGCCCTGTGTGTGCAGGTAAGCTCATCCAACAATTAACATTAAATTTGTTTCACGAATCCGAAAGGATTTTTAATGATATTTCCAACCTTCTTGAAAAAGATGCGTAGTATCTCTCACCAATTCACACATATTAATGCTGAATGTTGTTTATTTTTTGACAGACCGAGACGAATGCGCTGGTCCTAATCCTTGTGGAGTGGAGGCTGTCTGCAAGAACACAGACGGAAGTTACATTTGCGAATGCAATCCTGGTTACCAGGGCACTCCACCAGACGCACCCTGCAGAGGTACGTCTCATCCTCTCTACACATTTTATTATTTCGTTGATTTTACTCCTTCCAATATATACCTGCAATTCTGAGCTAATTTCACCAACGTAACATAATTTTATTTACAATATATTAAATCCCATGCAGATATCAACGAATGCATGCTGACACCCTTCCCTTGCGGAAAGAACGCCAAATGTATGAATATCGACGGTAGCTACGAGTGTTTGTGCCCCACCCAGCTTATGGGAGATCCGAAAACCGAATGTCACCGTAAGTCTGTTTGTACAGTATTTACGTCGAATTTCATCTTTTAATACGTATACAGTACTTGATCGATCTATTTTTGCGTTTGTTGTTCAGACGTTTGCGATGGCGTCAGCTGCGGACCGCACAGCGCCTGCAAACCGGATGGTCATAGCGCCCTCTGTATTTGCGACGCCGGTTTTTCCTTCGTGCCTCACAACGTGTCCGCCATGTGCAAAGGTACGTCTGACCAAAAATTAAAAAAGATTGAAATTTAAATGGCAAACTAGTTTTCAGTACCTTATTATATTTAATATGGAAAATCACATTAGAAAACGTACTTATTTCATTGTAGGCGCAAATAAGTTTTTTTTATTAATCAGTACAACTTTTTACAGATATCGATGAGTGTGATACCAAGATGTACGGACCCTACGGAATGTGTGGCCACAACGCTAAATGTAAGAACAGCATTGGCAGCTTTGATTGCACGTGTCCACCGGGATTCAGAGGTCATCCTCGACGTGGGTGTGTCGGTAAGTGCAAGATCCAACAGTTGCATCACGAATTAGTTATCCGAAGTCATTATTTTATTGGACATAGTTTTTTTATATATTTTTACATAGTCATTTATAAGTTGTTTTTATTATCAATGACTATTTTGTTTTGAATTTTTTTCCTAATGCAATACCGTAATTTTTTTCACCTTATAAAGACATTGACGAATGCAAAGAAGTTGGTTGCGGTGTGGGCGCCATCTGTACCAATGCACCAGGCAGTTTCTCTTGCCAGTGTCCTCCAGACACTGAAGGCGATCCTCACGATCGATGCTTGGCCCACGTCAAGTGTGACGTCAAGAACAACAACACTTGTCCGGGCAACGCGTTCTGCGATCCGAGCATGATGTGCGTGTGCCCGGAACCGAATGTGGGCGAAGACTGCCGACGTAAGTGACCGCTTCAATGAACGTTTTCACGTTTTAGCCCATCTGCAGTTATTTTTATCTAACTGATGTGTTGTTGTACTTTCCGCAGATCCATGCGACTCAATTGTGTGCGGATTGAACGCTCAGTGTATACTGATCAATGGAATGCCCAAGTGCATGTGCGAGAGTGGTTTCCAAGGCTTTCCCAATGAAGTTTCCGGCTGTGAAGGTAAACCATCCTCATTGGTCTCTTATTTTAGTGATCACGAATTTGATTTCATGATTAGTTTTCAGCTAAGTAAAATAATTTTCTACCGATTTTCTTATTTGAAAGCCAATTGAATACACATGTACTTCAATCTTGGAGTCATTGCTTAAAATTAAAATGTCAGTTGTCGCATACATATTGCAGTTTATTAGACGTTAGTTATCCGAAGTCAGTTGCGAGCCTCCATCTTGGAATCATTGTGCTCAATGGTCAACGTTTCTTTTTGTCAGATATCAACGAATGCCTCAAAGGAGCACATTGTGGCAAAGGTGCCGTTTGCCAGAACAATTTCGGCTCCTATTGGTGTGAGTGCGCTGAAGGATTTGATGGTGACCCACGCGTGGAATGCATTCCCAAGGAGGAGGAACCTGACTGCCGCAAAACTCCCTGTGCCGACACCGAGCACTGCGTTGAGGCAGACAGCATCTTCGTGTGCGTTTGTCGGCCTGGCTACATTCGGGATCAACACGATGGATTGTGTAGAGGTACGTCAGCATTCTAGTTTATAACCAATTTTTTTGTTTGTATTTTTTTAGTTTGGTATTTTGCCACGAAAATATGAGCAAGTTGTTTATTTTTCGAACGCTCTCTTAAATTTCCAGACATTAACGATTGCGTTGAAGTCAAAGACAAACCTGTGTGCGGTCTTAATGCCAACTGCCGAAACATCCCTAGCAGTTACGAATGTCACTGCCCTCCTGGATTCACCGGAAACCCATATGTGTCATGCTGGGAACTTGGTAAGAAAATTAGAATTTGTTTAAAGACTGGATAAAACATGACGTAATTGTGTGTGGTGAATGTTAACATTGAAACGTTTGTTAATTTTAATTAATTTTTTGTTCCACAGAAAAAACTTGTTCAGTTGATGTGGACTGCCCCAACAACCTTATGTGCTTGTCAGCCAATAAGGACACTCGCCTGTGCGCGTGCCCACCACATTTGATTCAACAGGGTGATTTCTGTATCTGTGAGTACAATATAATCTTTTTTCTTCAAATGTGCATGGAGGTTAAATTTAAAGAATTACTGATTCAACTGCAATTTGTTTTCGGCAACGCTAATTCATATATTTTTTTATCTCGTTTCATCAGCGGTCGGGTTTAACTGTTCCACCACGAATCCGTGCTCCAAGGGCCAGAATTGCATGTCGCTCAACAATGGAGTCGCTGGGTTCTGCGTGTGCCCTCGTGGATACGTGCAGGACAAGGGTGGACAATGCAGAGGTAAGTTTATTCATTTTTAATCAGTTTGCAATAATTTTTCGTTATCATTGTCAAACTAAATGCTGAATTTACCGATTACGTTATCTGCTGGATTTAAAAGAAACTTTTTGAAGAACAATTTATCTTAATTGGATGCTATTAAATGTTTTTATGTAGACATCAACGAATGCACAGAAATGGCCAGCCCCGGATGCAAAGAGAACACAGAGTGCGTCAATCTTGCCGGAAGTTACCAGTGTTTGTGTTTGCCCGGTTTCACTGGAAATCCAGAAGTGGGTTGCAAACCGATAAGTAAGTTCGAATACACTTCCAAAATATGTACATGAGCAAAAGTTGTGAATGTAAAAAAATTTCAGTTTTCAGTAAAGAAAGAGTTTCTTTCATGCCATCGTCTTGTACAATTTTTAATTTTATTCGTCTGATTTTTAGCGCTTGCCTGCCGAACCAAGAACGAGTGTCCGATGAACCAGGTTTGCGTCCAACCGGGAGAATGCCGATGTCTACCACCCTACGTTCAAGATGGCTCCAGTTGTCGCAGTAAGTAATTTGATTTTAAGCGCCATCGATACTAAAAAGATTAAGCGATCATATATTCAAAGACTTAACAATTCTGAATTAAAATTACAGGTCCCTGCGACTTTGTGCCGTGCGGCTTCCGTTCCAAGTGTTCCATCACTCCCACTGGTGGCAAATGTGAATGCGATGCCGGTTTCACTGGCGATCCGGTCACCGGCTGCGAAGGTATCGTAAAACTTCATTTAACTATTTAATTTTAAGCTTTTACGTCAATTTTTTAAGAGTTTTCCTATACATTTTTTGCTAATTGGTACAATTTGTTTTCTCCAATTAGATATTGACGAATGTGCTCATAATCCATGTGCAGCTAGTCTGTTCTGCATGAACACAATTGGCAGCTACGTTTGTAAGAATTTACACCTATAACTTCTAGTTCGAATTATTATAATCATACTTATAGTTACTTACGATTAATTTATTGTCGCGTGGTCGGTTAAATGGTTGTGCGGAAATAATATATGGTTCAAATCACTGCGCGTTCGATCCATTTAAGTACATTGAATTCAAATAGATGCATGAGTATGAATGGCTTTGGAAAAGCTCCCCCTGATGCTGTACCGCAGTGCATGTCTTTTGAATCGCGTTCTATGGCGTACACAGCGCATTCGATGTCAGGAAACATAAACTCTCAACATAATCATTCATCTGACGATTAAAGTTCTGCGAAAATAAGCAATCCTCAAATTTTATAACTAAATCTCACCCAATAATTAGCAATCTTATTGGGGTTTTATATAATAGCCTGGCTTGTAAAAATGTAATATGTTTTTTATTTTATTTTTAATT
>JAUJYS010000927.1:0-19621 GCA_033995665.1 Melogona broelemanni | reverse complement strand
AACGAAAATTGTATTGAATATCTGATAAGTTTACATAAAACGTTAGCAGATAGTAGACCACTTATGTGGGCCTAACGCGTCTTCCTTTCGTCCGAACAGCGAAGTTATGTAAACTTATCAGATATTCAATGCAATTTTCGTTCATCAAGTTAATTGTAATATGTGTTCAAAGATAATACAATAAACATCCATTATCTAAGAAGTTGCCGTTTCCAAGTCTTCTCTGGTCGAAGACCTATACATTTTTTCTATTGTTAAATTCCAACTGTTCCTAAAAACTACATCGAGATAACCAATTTGCAGATTTTCTATTTTCGCAACAAATGTGTATTCTATCTTGTAATCAACATGATAACTGTTCGATTGGCGATTACCTTGGATCCGTGTTGACTTTCGACGTGTCGCCTACCTGAAACAAACCATAAACGATAGAACTTAATGTATTTGTCAATATAAATCGATAACAGCTGGCCTTACTTAATATGTTGTACATATAAGTATACCATATGTCTATTGCATTAAGTTCCGGTCATTTTGTTGCTGTTGTGTACGATACGCGCTCGTATGTTTTACGAACACAATTTTTTTCTACTCAGTGAAAATTAAATGAATAAATAAAACAAATTAAAAAATAAAAGTTCGATTGTCGAAACTATTCTACCCTGTAGTATTATGCACAACCTTTAGTAGTAACACTGTCCATTTTTTGTTTGTTTGGAGTTTGTTAGGAAAATTCGACCAGCTTCCCTCCCCACGTGGCAACCACAGAATTTTTTCAGCCCAGATTTTATCCATTATTGTACAATAGGATTGAAATATTTAATAAACACAGGGATATTTTAACCCCACTTCGTTACTGCCATTCCGAAGTAAGGATTTAGAATGTTTAATTATTGCAAAGCATGAATATACCTTTCCGTGCAACGCCTGCACCTCGCCACGAAGAGCGGCCACCGTCTTCTCCAACTTCTCCCGAGCCGCTTTGGATCCTTCCACCTGTTGCTGGAGGGCTCGCAGTTCAGTCTCCTTACCGGCCGCGTGTCCCTGCTGTGAGATGGCCAGGGCCTGCTCCACGCCCCGCGAGTGGTGAGCCAGCTGACCCAGCGTCGCTTTGTTCTCGCCGCTGGCCTGCTCAGCCTTCTGCGCCCGTCGCTCCACCTCTGCCAGCCTGGCCAGCACCGCCTTCAGGTTCACTTCCATCTGCTGTCGCGATTGGCGCTCCTCGTCCAGCCGCTGCTGATTGGTACGCACCGACACTTTCATGTCGTTCTGCAAGCGTTCGGTAAAAAATAAACGCAATCAAGTCCGAATTTTGATCAATGATTTTCATTGCGTAAAATTGTTGCCAATCGTTTGTCGAATATCTGTATGTTTTCACTGTCGCGCAAAAACTGCGCTAATTATAAAATAGTATTCTAATTTAATTTTAACTGTAACTTTTATTTTTTGTTCTGTTCATTTTTAATTTTTAAGGTATCTGAAAGTGTTGACTTTTTTATTTTAATCACCGTTTTTATCACTACAGGATTACTACCCCTCGTGTCGCTATGGTGTTATGTCAGGGGCAGGAAAGGAAAGGGAAGGGGAATGGCAGCTGGTATCGCCAGGCTGCAGGATCCACCCCCTTAGCTCTAGACTCCCTAATGGAAGCTATGGGGTGACGCCAGTAGTACCGCGGCTCGTCGAATAAACGAGAGCCTCTGCCGGGAATCGAACCCGGGACCGTCCGTATCGCAGGCGGAAGCATTACCAACTGGACTAGCCGGCCGCACAACATTGGTTTTGAAGTGTAAATTGTTATTCAGGAATGTAATGTTAAAAAATAGTGCATCTGTGATTCTGTCAAAGTTTTTTATGTCTTCTGTGGGCAATATCTAGAAATCGAAGACCTCTTAAAAAATGTCGAAAAAATGTAGCCACAAAAATGCAGCATCGTCATTAAGAGTGCGCATGAGGTTTGAAGAGGTGCGATTATCGAAATGATACAGTGATTCCCAAAGGTGATCGATTGCAAAGAATGTAATGTTTTTTTCAAACTCCAAAACTAATCCAAAACAAAATCTTTTTGTTCTATTTTCTGAATTGTGATTACTGAACAGATTTTTTTGGGGGGGAAAGTGGTGGATTTTTGTTTATATTTTTGAAACATTGCCATATTGATATTATGAAAATAAAGCGATTGAAGCGCCAAACATCGAAAATTTCTCCTGTTTTCCGTGCTAGCTCGCGTAACTTTTTTTTTGCCTTTTAAAATTTTAATTAAATAATATAAAAAGATTAATTATTTTATTGAAATAAATTAATATAATAAATAAATATATTAAAAGATTAATAATTAATAAATTAGAATTGTTAATTAAACAAATAAATAAATTAGATATGTAAATAAAATAGATTAAATAATTAAAAAAATAATAATAAATTACAGAAAACAAAACGGATGCGATTCTTTTCTCGAAAGGGTATTAAAATGCGATATTGTTGAATGAAATACTGACTTGCACCCGCATGAGTTCCTCCAGCAAAGCCCTGTTGGACTGCTCAGCTTGCTCGAGCCGTGCCTCCAGTTTCTGTACCTTGGCGACGGCCACATTTCCACTTCCTCCTCCACCTCCTCCCATAGTTAAAACTCCTCCACCTCTACTTCCGGTGCTGACCCCGCTGATGGCCGACACCGCCGCACCCGGCGATCGGTAAGGAAAAGGATCTTGCTTGTAGGCGTTCGCATGTTTCAGACTCTGTATCATGGTTCACTCTTGCGTGTGCGCGCAGGAAAATATAAAAATGGTATTTTGGTATTTGATCAATTAACCCATTGGATAAAAACTCTGGTGTAAAATCATGCTGGTAGGAATTGTGCAGAAAATATTTTAAAGGAAATGTACGCTTTTGTTTTCAGTTGTTGTCCGTAATATTTAATTATATTTTAGTAAAATCAATGCAAATATACCAGTATACAGTGTGTAATCATAGTTTGTATCTGTTTGTGTATCAGAGCTTAAGAGGCATGGCTTTTTTCTTTGTACTTGTGTTGTAATAGCTGCATTTAAAGCAGTTTTCATATTTTCAGTATGTTCGTATTTAAATGAAAGCCTTTTTCATTATTGTTGCACGTACAAGCTACATGTATTTCGACGTAAGTTAAGTTCGAATAAATTTAATCATTTTTACGATAAATGTTAAACGAAAATAATTATGGGATATTTCATTAACAAAAATAAAATGACTTGTGTATCCAATAAGTATGTAATATTTGATGAATATGTTGTAATTAATTTCCATGCCTGCATTTACTGGAGATTGTGGAAATTGCTGTTACGCTGAATCTCTTACCTTTTGGCTTTTACTAACGACGATTTAGTTTGAAAAATAGATTTTGCGCAGTTAGTACGACGCTAGCCAAACGCCAAACCAAACTCGGCTGGATCATGGTTGGCATAACTCATGAGATTGACACGTACTGGTTCCAATCAATATTTAAATGCACATATAGAAAAATCATAAATTTTGTTTTGACAACCGGACGTATAGATACTTAAAATCTCCTTGGTAAGGAACCGGCGCCCTTTCAAAATCAGTTCTGCTTTTTTCTGCAAAACTCCAATACACTGGGGCGGGTCCAGCGCCATTGAAAATTTCTATTGGGGACATTGGAAAATTAGTATCAGACGGATTACTTGTGGACTTACCTAGACTGACATTCCCTATGCGTTCTTCCAGTGAATGAGCCCGACCATGTTTTCTATGTTGTTATTTCTTTTCAGAATGACACACGTCACCGTTACTCGTTTATTTAAATTTTACGATTCTCTGACGTATTGTAACTTTTTTAGTGTCTTCGATTAATCGTGTATTAAATGGTTGTCCGTTTCTTTCTCGTTCTTAAATACATCGTCCTCTGTCAATTAGTAGTCGTTTGGCCTTGGTGTCAAAAATGCACAAACAATATTATCACAAATCGCTGTAATTTCGGACGAAAATTCAAAATAGAAGGGGTGATCGATTTCAAATTATTAGATAATGTTTAACACTTCACTTTGAACTAATTTAAAATCGAGTTTGTGAGCGAGTATGTAAGCGCGATCGATTTTAATAATAATAGTATAAGCACTGTATTCGATGGCCCGTATTGGCTGAAGAACATCACGGCAACTTCATAGCCATTGTTGTTTTATTTTGCACTCTGTGCCCATGACAACAAAATTCTATTTCTAGGGTGGGTTTCAGTTGCCGCAATTGAATAGATTTTACACCAGGGGGAGTTGGCGTCTTGGAATTGGTTGGAGACAAAGAAGGCAGAGTGTAGGAATTGAATTCGTAAACAAGAGTCCGTCAATAAATTAAAAGTATGGCGTGTTGCGATATTGCACGAGCAATCGTAACTTCACCTAGTTGTGAACATGGTCTATTTTAATTAAGTATGTTTACTTTTCGGTTGGCGTTTCGATGTTTCAGGAAAAATGGTCACTAAAATTGCAAATCCGCCATGCAGTAAAGAACTCGAATATTTTCTCGGCTCGAATATGACTCGGATATTTTGAGCATTTATTTCTCGAATTAATTTGAATCAAGGAACCTATGCGCTCCTAAGTTCCTCAAAAAATGAACCAGTTCCTAGGAATGGAACTTTTCCGTTCCGTTCCTACCCAACACTGATTCCTCTATGTAATTGAACAAAATAAAAACGAATGTATCCTTGACCATAAGGATGGGACTGAACAGATGAGATTGAACAGTTTAACGTATTTCGTATCACTTAAAAAGTTTGAAATGCGTCATCAAGGAACTTCCTACGTTCCTAAGTTCCTCAAAAATGAGCCAGTTCCTAGGAAAGGAACTGTTCCGTTCCTACCCGACACTGATTCCTATATATAATTGAACAGTTTGACGTACATGTATTTCGTATCACTTATCACAACATTTGTATGTTTGTTGTGCTCCAAAAGTACAATAGTCTATTAATAAACATTTGCCGACCAAGCTGTAACGATAACTTGCTTGGGATAGCTGATATCATTATATATTGTATATTGTCGTCTAAGGTCAATATTCGGCCTCTTCGAGTAATTTTAATCAGGATTCTCGTGTCAAAGCACGGCATACATACCATATGTATTGACATTGTTGAAACATAAAACATTGTTGAAAGAACCAGAAAGTTTTTTATTAGCTGTACTTTTTAATTTTGAATATTGTGACTGGTCCTCATTATCATGGAGCCTCTCACTTTTAATTTTAATTACAGACTGTAACAGCATTTCTTCAATTAAATTAAATTATGCTATATGCTAAGGCAGTGTTTCCCAAACTTTTTGGCTCGCGGAGCCCTTTTAGAAAGAGGCCACCAATTGTAATGGTGGAGCCCCAAGTCATACACATCAATGGCAAAATTAAACAAGCCAATGGCGTTTTACTATCTATTTTATTTTCCAGGAGTACAGTTTGGGAAACGCCTGCTAAGGGTACAAAATTAAAAAGTTGGCACATGCGTTCCCATAAACACTTCAATGACTTCATAAGTGGCTAGATTAGGTCAATTGAGGTCAATACTGATTGTTTGAATTGTTTTTCTTTATCACTATAAGAAAAGTCTCCATTGGGCGCGTGTTTAGTGCATAGGTCACTAAGGTCACACGATCTTCTAGAATAACAATAATAGGGATCATAGTGCCGTTGACAGCTAAAGCAATTGTGCTCTCTGGTTTCTTTCCACGCGTGTGACATATTTTTAATCAAAAGATGATAATAATAAATTACAAGTAATTGATTGACATATATTTTTTATTGCTAATAGTTTGCATACAAATTGATTATTCTTGTTAATTTATTTTGTTGAACTAGGCCTAGGGTGAGATATTTGTAGTTGAAATGGCTGACATTTAAAAGAAAAAGAAAACATTAACATGCATCGGAGGAGAGGGTCAAAGATCATTAGACACGGTTCCCAAATAAATCTTGAGAAATTTCAAATGGGCCGCTCACTGGTTGAACGACCCTCTCCACTACTATACTATGACCCTCTCTATTCACCGCGCCCTCTATCGGCCTCTACGAAATTTGTTGTTGTTATCTGGCATCTGCCGTCTGCTGAGCAGCTGATTGGAAAGTGACTCAGAAATCAGTGACCGTTAGATTGTTGAAAACAGTGCCTCATCGTATTGGAAAGGCATTAATTGTGCCGTCTCTTTTTAGAAATGGCGTGTTCTAAATTGTTACTCTGTGTTGCCTTGTGTCTCGCGGCACAAATTCTATTCGTGTTGGCCGGACCAACTGGTAAGTTTAAATCCACCAAATTGGTGTGCATTAAAAACCATGTAAATAAATGTATTAGCTAACCTTGATGAACGGAAACTTATGATCCGAGCTGAGTTTGACTAGCTTATTTAATAGGTCGCGCTATTTTCATGAAAATGTAGAGTGAAGAATGAACTAATTATGCACTCACAAGCAAAGGTTTTATCTAACCCAATTTACCTTCATACAAAGTGGGTTTGAATTCAATGGTTTTGTTAAGTTAAATTTTTAAAAGTGTGGAATATGTAGCACATTGATACAGTAACTTTTAATATCGCTATGGCAAATCAGGGGATTCCTGCTCCCTGAAGTCCCCAGGTGCATATCGAGGGTCAGAGTCGGGAGACGACACGAGGGACACAACAACTTAATTTGGCAAATGATTCACTGATTTTTTTCGTTAGATCAAAGTTGCAAATTGTAGCAACAAATTGCTAATGATTCCGCTCGTAACTTCTAGGAAAGACTGGTAAAAATACCAGACGATTAAAGGATCCCAAGGAGAATTGGGGCTACGTGAACATCAGGGAAGATGCGTTCATGTTTTGGTGGCTCTACTACTATGCTGGAAATGCCAGCTACCTCGATCAGCCCTTGGTCATGTGGCTACAGGTAGTGGTTAAAATTAAACTGACACGTTTTTGAAAAATATTGTAAAAACAGTTGTGTGGTGGCTTTTGCCGATCAAGGGGAAAATATTAATTTAATATGTTGTATTTGTTTAAAATATGTATTTAGGGCGGTCCAGGTTCATCTTCAACTGGATACGGAAACTTCGTTGAAATTGGACCGTTGGATTACAATCTCACCGCACGAGATACAACTTGGGTACGATATTCCAGATGTGTTTTTGTTATAAAAAATATGTATATTTTTTCATGTGTTGGGACAAACTTTTTGGAACTGGTAGAAAAGATTGTGCTCCATAAATTTGTATTCCCAACAGTTGTATATCTATTTTGTTGTTTAACCAACATATCGCTTAATTTTTGAACAGGTGAACGATGCGAACGTCCTGTTTGTCGATAACCCAGTGGGTACCGGCTACAGTTACGTCACCAACTACACAGCACTGACGACAAACAATAGTCAAATTGCTGATGACATGTTGCTTCTGCTTACTTCATTCTTCCAAACGGTTCCCGAATTTCAGGTAATTATCAGTTCATATTTGGAGATATAATGTATGAAAAAATTATAACGAGTTTCTCTGACGAATTTCAGTTGTTGTTTGATTTGGTTGATCTTATGTAACTTTTGATTCCTCTCAACATCTTCCCTAGAAAATTCCGTTCTACATATTTTCCGAGTCATATGGAGGCAAAATGGCCATTGAAATTGGCTGGAAATTACAGAAGGTAAAATTTAGTTTCGTTGTGAGCATGTTGGAGTGGTTTATTAAAAGTGGAATTTTTTTTTTAATCTGGCTTGGTTCTATAAAACAAAATTGAATTTCAGATAGGAATTATGACGTTTGCATTTTACAGGCAATTGAAGCCGGGTCAATTCCGTGCACCTTCAAAGGTGTTGCGATGGGAGACTCCTGGATTTCCGGTCTCGACTCTGTGCTTACCTGGGGACCCTACTTGTATAGCACAGTAAGTCTTCGTCTAATTCTGCAGATTGTAGTTCCAATAGCGCTCATCGTTGTAATGTGCAGCTTTCAAATCCGTGTCTTCTATGGCGACACCTAGAGGTGTATGATTTATATATTATTATTTTTGTTTTGTTTTCAAAATTCAGTCCATGGTTGACAATGTAGGATACGCAGCAATAAATGCGTCAGCCCAAAAGACGAAAGCATTTGTTGATGCCGGTGAATGGTTTAATGCCACGATGCAATGGTCTGCGACCGAAAGTATAGTGGATGCGGTAAATATGCAAATTTATTCAGTTTTGATAGAATAATTAAAAAATACTTTTGTATAATTATTTGTTTTCAAATTAATACAATTTATTTGTCTTGATCATTTAGGTAACATATGGAGTAAACTTCTACAACATTGAATTGCAACCAGACGAGACTATGATCACTAAATCGAAGAGGCCAGAAAATCCAGCCTTATGTAAGCTTTGGTTAAAGAATTTAAAATTATTTTACTTTTTAGATTGATGTTTCATTTTTTAATTGAAAACTGAAAGATACTCAAAAAATTATGTTTAAGAAAGTTGCTAACGAAAGTGTTTTCAATGAATTTCTGTTTTTCTACATTTTTTTAGCGAAACTGTTTGAAAGACATGTCGGCAAGTTTCAAGAAGATCAACTATCAGATTTGATGAACGGACCAATCCGGGATAAACTTAGAATTATTCCGGACAATGTTACTTGGGGAGGCAAGTAATAATCTGAACTATTAAACTGGCTAAATCATTTAATTAGCGGGAATGCCCAGCTGAATATCAAATACACGTATTTTGAAGGGGAATGCAGGGTTTACTAAACAATTACTTGAGTCGTTTTATTCTTGACTGAACAAGACTTACCGATTCCAAACGAAATAAGACTAAACAAATTAGATTCCACTTTGATAAGTAATGTCTGTTTAAGACGTAATATTTTTGAAAGAATAAATCTGTATTGTCAGATTCCACCTTTTTTATATTAAAACTAGAGGCCACGCAATGTTCATTCTTGAGCGAATTCCTATTATTTATTCATTCAAAGGTCAATGTAATGTAATGATAATACATGATTTCTATTTCTAACTATTTTTTAAATGTTCACTTACAGGTCAATCGGGTGCCGTATTTGATGCGCTGTCCGTCGATTTCATGAAGCCCGTGACCGACATAGGTAATGGGCAACGAGGGCCGACGTATCCAACACCACAAGTAAAACTAAGAACGATACTAACAATTCTTCCGTTAACTCTTTACAGTGGAGCAAATGCTCAACAACACTAGCCTTCAAATCGTCGTGTACAATGCTCAGCTGGATTTAATTGTCGATACCCTAGGTACATTTTTCTGAATTTGGGGGCGCCAATGTTTGCAATATTTGTTCGTTTAAAATGTGTCAGGGAATTTCTAGGTCAAGCAGAAAAGTGTTTATAGAGTTTTTCTATCCCTGCTTACTTTTCAGGTACCATGAATTGGGTCGACAGATTGAAGTGGGCGGGAATGCCAAATTTCAGAAACGCCACCAGGTATCCGGTATCTTTACCAGATGACCCTGTAGTTGGATTTGTAAAGTCTTACAAGAACTTCCAGTTCTATTGGGTCCTCAACGCCGGTCACATGGTACGAATTTTGTTACAAATTTGTTATTATCCACCATTTTTAAAATCCAGAAAAATAAAATCATATAATGGATAGTGTTACTCTTTATTCAATGTTCCTTAACGGAAATTGTTCTTTTAATTCTAGATTCCCACTGATAATGGTTGGGCCGCTCTGAAAGTATTGGACTTGATTATTCATCCTGCTGCTTCCCGCAAACCGCACTAAGCGTGTTCTTCGTCCGTAGAACTCAGTAATTGCCAAAAATGATATTTACTTATAAACTGCATTGGATGCTGACGGTTTGGCACATACTTCGCCACTTCTTAAATCATGGAACAAATATACCAAACGGATTGCAATTCGCACTATACCCGATTAGCAATCGTAAATAGCTTAAATATTTATGTAAAATCACCGAGTGTTTAAAAAGAAAATCAACGAAATTGACGTTTAAAAAGTGTTGTGGCCAGGGCCATACTATGTATGATTAGTCTTGTCACTGTGATAATAATATATATATGAGATTTTATTTAGCGAATTGTTTGTACATTATTGTAGATACAGTGCTACGTTAAATGTAATCATGAATTATGTAACTTTAATTTCGCCTGTGCTTCCAAACAGCACTCGTCTTTATTAACGGTCTTATGTACCAGTACTAATTAAACCACCATAATCATTACAAAAATGACTGTTAGCAAATTATTTTTATGAGTTTATTATATTGCATTTTAAGTGACGTACCAATGGTTCAGAAATGATTAGGAAACAACGTTGACAACATTGTTTTTTAAGTAGTAGACACCAAATATTATTAAAAAATAAAAAAAAATATTTTTTAACGGTTAGGAGTCAAAATAGGTGCGGTTGATTGTACGACTCGTCGGGGAACAGTTAGTGGAGCCAAAAACTTGCTGTGCGACGATCCCGGGATATTGGTGAAAATGTGCCAGTGGTTAAAGTGCTGAGCACCACAAGGGTTAAAACGAAATTCATGATCAAAAAATCAAAAATTCATGATTATATATGGTTCTCCACACATCGCAACTTGAATGCAACAGAATAAATCTCACTGTTTTTGACATTTCGCATAACCGGCTTCATAGCCACCCGGGGTGTACGTTTTCGCCCAAGTATTGAATAATATTAATAATTAACGATTGAAATCGAACCCCGATATATCCAGTTGCTCAGCTGTTCCGGCGTTTCAAAATTTTCGGGTGGCCTTCAATTCGAGGGTTCGAGCTCAAGTAACCCTGCGAAAAACTAAACGAAACCACCAACACAGGCCAGACGCCAAGAAACACCATAACCAACTGTAAATATAATTCGCCAAACTTCCGAGATCTAGCCGGAAGTTGGGGACCATGTTTGGTCCAACAGCACGCATTGGCGCGCTGTGACTTGAAATTTCAAAAACGACAAGATCAGGGGTCATTCCGAAAGTAATCAGTTAAAAAAAGTCTCATTTTGATGATAATAAAATTGATTTGTAAATTTTAATTTCGTAAAAGTTGTTGTCGTTTGAAATTTTCTATGACTGTGACTTTTTATAAAATTGCAAGCCATATTTTTTGCTTAAATAATTTCTCCGTTCCAAAAATTATAAAATTTAGTTCACATAGATGTGGTACAGAATTTGTTTACAGATTAATGCGGACACATTGAAAATCGATTGAAAGGGACGCAAGATATAACTCGATATTGTTCTTCTGATATCTCAAATAATTTATCATAGAAAGTTTCGGAATGACCTCTTAAAAGTAGTTTGGGAACAGACCAGCAGAACCGGAGTTGTTTCGTTCTTATTTTTGGACTAGGGCGATCCGAATGGCAGTAGCTGTAAATACTAAATAAAACCATGCGAGCGCCAGATTCGAAAAAAAAAAGAACACAATTCGTTTTCGCCAAAATTCCAGACCAGGCCGGAAGTTGGGGACCGTGCGGTCCAACAGCGCATAAAGGCAGTGCTGTGATTTGAAATTTTAAGAAAAAATGACACTATATGATATATGGTATAGGAGAGGGGCAGCGGAAGAATATGTTATCGAGAAGAAAAAAGGAAATTGATGTTCGATGTTGATCTATGCCGTCAAAACTACGTGAAATCATGCGAGGCACGGATTTCAAAAAAATTAGCGTGATCGGTTTTCGCCAAACTTTGCAGACAAGGCTGAAAGTTGGGGACCGTTTGGTCCAACAGCACATACAGACGCGCTGTGATTTTAAAAATAAATATATTCTAAAAATAACACCATGATTACATAGAAAGGGATAGAGATGCTAACCATCATTCGAATAGATGATCCGATGTTAAAACTGCTGCAAAGACTAAAAAGGAAACCACGCAAGCTAGACTTAAAAAAAAAGAACACTACAATATTTTTCGTTTTCGCCAAACTTTTCAGATCACGCTGAAAGTTGGGGACCATTCGGTCCAACAGCGCGTAGGCGCGCTGTGACTAAATTTTCAAAAAGAAAACATGCTGGATGGCAAAAGTCTACAGCAGTTTTTAAAAAATCTGATTAAAATAAAATTCTTAACTCCAACCGAAATTGGAGGTTATTTCATTGAATTTGTAACCCAGTTAAACTATTCAACCTGCGAGCATAAAATATTTTGCAAAAAGCAAGCTCATGTAGTCTTAACGAAATGAGCAGATGTTAGGCAGATTTATAAATTTCCCCAGACAATTTTATTTTGTTATTAATATCAATGTGCAAAATAAAAAATGGTGACCGAACAAAAAGTTAATGAATCTGTCTGTTTTGTCAATCACAAACACACATTTTCTCCGCCATCCAGCATGCCATTGGCAAGACAAGGGTGAAAAACAACGGGCTTACTGTTGAATCACCCACTTGCATTAGTTTGTCATTCAGAATGAAGCCATCGGATCGAGAGCCGGTTTAGCAGCAACAGCGACGGCTATTTGTGACACACACACTCGCACACGTACAAACAGCACAGATCGCTAACATATCAGCTGGCCTGCTGCTGCGAAGTTTTGGACGAGTCAGCTGCCTCGACCCTGTGAAGAGTGGGGGGAAGGAGGGTATGCCAATGAAATAACCGTCACCTAATAATCTTAGGATCGACCGATACTTTTTTGTTGAAGCTTCAAAAAAATGTCCGCCAATGAAATTGGCCACATTTTACTTTGCCACGATAATAAATATCAAAATAAATTTAAAAATAAAATATTAAAGATATTTTCGTAGCGATACAAGGGGTAGTTAGTAATCCTGTAGTGATTGGCACTACGATGATTTAAAAAAAAAATATTCGTTAATCTATCACCATATAAAAAAATATAAAAGATGAATCCAATGATTGACCAAGCCCCAACAGGGGTCCAGAATCTCTACAAAAAACTGAACGTTTGAATGCTTTTCAATTTTAAATAAAAAATAAAACTAGATTTTAAAGAAAGATAAATAAAATAGTGAAAGCAAAAATAAAAATATGGAACGGACAAGTTAAGTATCGGTCGATCCCTGCCCAACTTAACGCGCGCCTACACATCAAAAATGCCAAGACATATCAATAGCAATCAATCAATGAGCACTTACTATATTTTATTGTCACAACAACGACGTCTCCAGGTCACAATCATGAAAATTACAGCCATGTAATACGAACCTTATTTAGGAATTACTGTATTCAAAGCAACGCCAAGACTCTAAAGGGGTTTCTAAGCATGAACGTGAATGACTTGGCATCAGGTATTAGAAGAAGAAACAGTCACTTATCAGACAAAGGTTTGACTCCTGAAATTATTACATACCTTCCTTGACACTAACACGAGAATTTTTGTGAACTTTGAGATTTATTAGAAAGTTGTAGCTTTGTTATATTTGATAGCATTATTAACTCGGTTTTCGAAACAAGTGCCTTCAACAAGTTCGAAAAAAGGCCTAAATAATAGCACATGTATAAACTTAGTCAGTCTTTTTTAAAGTCTAAATTGTAGTTTCCTTGATAATATTTATAGCTATTTTTGCTTACAGCAATAACAATGAAATCTTCAAATGAAATGTAAAAAATATGACTCGTCCGCATTTCACGGATGGTTTCGCGCTATTTAAGAGATTATTTTTCAGTATTTAAATTGGATAATGAAATGAATGATCAAATTGAATTTAGCCGTGACACCGACAAATTGGTCGACAAACATAAAATGTAAATATTCTAGTAACTATTACGGTTAAATGTGCAGCTGATAAGCTGGGGACGTTTCTAATGAAGTGCTGATTTCATACATTAAATCTGCAACCAAAACTTCTAAAATGCCCCGCCTTTAGTTCTTTTTTCATGAACATTTGACAGTGAAGGTGTGCATTCATTTAAATGAAAATAAATCTCAGCAAACAAAATTAAAAAATAATAAAATGTGCAAAAATTCATATATTTTATCTGCTACCTTGATCTTTATTTAGTTCTTTACTGCTTAAACGAACTAAATGTACAGACGGGCACACGAGTTGCCTCAGTTTTTTCGATTTAAATGGTTGCACGTTCCAACAATACCGTTCCTTAAACGAGTAGCGATTAAACAATTACAAGATGGCAGTGATGCCAGACTACATATGTGCAATTCCGCGTAGGGTGTCTGGTTTTTTGATATCTTTTTCGAAGCCGTGTGCCAAAGAATAAAATATCGAAAATTCGACAGATTTTCAAATGAAAATTGCCAGGAACCCTTACCTGGCAAGAATAGATTTAGCAGCAATTAAACAATATTTTCTTCACGCACACACATATGGGGTGAAATTTATTTTTATGCGATCAGATTTAAAAAAAATTCAAATCTGTAAACACGGTAGTAGAAAATTGCCCAGACACCCTGACGCCCGAACTGACCTAACGCGAGTACCTACCAGAAATGGTTGGTGCCACGCAGTTAAGTTATAAAAAATACTATTACCGTACACGTTGTATTGTGTGTCCGGATGTCAAAAAAACGGGATTTGCAACAAAATAAATAACTAACGCACTTGAAATACACAAGCAAACAATTTCTAAACATTGTCCAAATTTAGTTTAGTAGCCAAGGTAAAGACTTACCTTGCCACCTTAGATTGTCTAACTAGAGTGGGAGGTTGCAACAAGTGAAGTAAAGCAAATTTTGGAGCCAATGAACTTGGGGAAAAACCGCAGCACCACAGCAAACGTTCGCTAAGATTTTCTGACAGTCATGCTTCAATTTTTTTTAACGTGTTTTTTTTCTGCTAGGAGGCCAAAAAGTATCACGTCGTGAACCGCAGACTCCCACAGCACCAGCAAGTAAATTTTAGTACATGCACTTAAACTTTGCACGCTCAAATCAAACATGTCTTCGGAGCAGACAAAATTGATTACAACCTCCACGACTAGCATTAGGCAACAAATTTAAACCCATTTTTTTTACCTTCTAATTGACCACACCAAAACCCAATCATGAGTATCCCCCAAGAAGGTTCAAGAGATTAATTAAAAATGAAACTCGACATAACGTCTGATAGTACAGCGGGCTATAGCTTTTAAACAGATTGGGTCCTAGATCCCGTAGAAGTAGCGAGAACAGATGAAAACTCGGGAGGGGGAACCACTCACCGTAACGGGGGTGAGCCCGGCAGTTTTAAAAGTCTTGCTAACGCGAAATCGCAAGTTCTGTAAACGATTGTCAACGGTTGACTGGACAATTGGATGGTTGGAGATGAGGGGGAAGAGGAAACAACATGTGGAATAAAAATGTGGTTGGAGTGGCGTGTGCTTTCGCGCCGACTCTTTCGTCCGACGAGAGGGTGGGGGAGCGAGAAATGAGGAGGGTTGGTTAAAAGACGAAACTTATCTTCGAGCCTCGTGACACTTAGGATCTCTTGGACGTTGGTGGTGATGGTGGTGGTTGTGGGGGGAAGGAGTGGACACGTCAAGGTTTCATCGAAATCGTGGCTGGGCCATCATCTGGGGCGGCAGCATGGGGCGACTGGCGCCCTGGAACTGCATCTGGCCGGCGCCGAATTGCATCGGTGGTAGTCCTAGACGAACGGAACGATAAAAGTATTCAGCTGTTAGTGACGCGTACACAGCACTAACTGAACGATTTTCGGGAAAATAAAAAAAAAATAAACTATTCAGTGCCGAATTGCAATCGGTAAAAACGGACAAGCACTTTTTGAGATGGAATACATTTTTTGTTCCGACAGCTACCATGTCCAGTTACATATCACCAATACGTGCAAGAGGTTACTCACAAAACGCTAAGATTCGACACTCTCTCAAGGTCCGCTATCAGATCTAATAAGAAGCACTTCCATACAACATTTTGAGGTTATCTTAATCTCAAGTCTTGGAACAGCACACAAAAAAAATATAGCACAACCGCTAGCAGGGAAAATCAATTGAAAACTAACTGGATTGAATACAATAAATGATAAATCAGTGACATAAAGTCCGATAGTTAAGACAGATGTAATCAGTTGCTCTAACTGGTGACAGTCATGGTAATAACCGGATTTTGAACGTTAACAAGGCGAACGTATCACGAAAACTATCATTGCAAGTTATTCTGTAACAGCCAGCAATTGACTATAATTCGACTAAAAGTTAATTTGAATTTAGCGACAATATAGAACAATTAAGGCCCAATTAAGGGACCATTAAGACGCTCAAGTCTACAATATATTAAAATTGTAATTTTGTATACTGTATATTTTCCATAGCAACGCGAGGGGTACAGAAATAATTTAAAATTTGCTCAGTTGTTAAAATCCTGCTTGTCGAGTCACAATTAAAAACCGGTGGACCTTCGAAAACTTTCGCATTCCGCGCCCAAGTACTGACCGTGAAACAAACGGCGGGTGGGCGGAAACTGATCACCGGACAACAGCAGAGCGCAAAAGCGGGACGGTGAAGCGCACTTACCTTGTGGCATCCCCATGGGGGGTCTCATCATACCGTTCATGGCGGCGGCCTGGCCGTTGGGGTTACCGCCGCCGGCGGCCACGGCACCGCCACCGGCCTTCATCGCGGAGGGGTGCGTTTGGTATTTGGGTAATCTCGACCGCTTCTCTTCCTACGGAAGTAAAAAAAAAGTTAGGGCTCTGCTGGCACAAGACCATAAGTCACGGGAAATAACAGGTTGGAGAACTATTGACCGCCGTTCGATCGGCAAACGAACCAGGGATATGTCCTCTTCCGGGTGGATGATCCGACTGGACGCGCCGGTCGTGTTGATCATCACCGGCTTCTTGACGGTGGAATCGCCTGAGATGGTGGCCGGTTTACTGATCGTGGCCGAATTGGTGGTCGCTGCGTCAAATAAAAAAAAAACGGTTTAGAACAGAAGCATCGAAGACAATAAATTCGATATTATTCAACTTAAAAAAGGGGCCGCAGCGTATGATACGTTGTGGGGTCCATGCAACTACGTTGTCGGCTACACATTTTGGGGGAGTTTGCAGGTCACACTTTAAGAACAATATCCCGTCCCTTTAAATATTCACTAATAAATTATTAATCACTGTCTTAGATATTTATTTTTAGGATCATTTATTTTTGTTTGCCGTAATTTGTAGTTAACCAATGACGCACTTCTGTTTTCTCAAGATTCCCGAATACTGCCTCGTACCAGTGACCAAGAACGTATTATACGTCAAAAAGGTACGTGTTCACAGCTATGCTACGCTGCAGATCTTGAAAAAAAAATCACGTATTGGTTGGGCTGTTCTATTCAAATAGGTTTCATTCGATTTTTTAACGCACGAAAAGTCAACCTAGAACATGTGCACAGCTGTACTATACTGCATATACTAACGAAGCAGCATTGATAGTGCAAAGTTAGGTCAAAGCAAACAGGTGTTATCAGACTTTTTAATGATCCCAAAGTCAACCTGGAACATGTGCTGCACAATACTGTAGATCCTAATTAACGAAGAAACTCGTCTTGGTGGTTCTAGGTTAGATCTCTACAAATGACACCCAACGTCGACCCGACACCCGATTACCCCTACAAACGCGTGAAAACAAAGACGCAGTTCTACGTTAGATGGTCGCGAAGTGGTAGGTCACACGAAATAGATCAATTTACACCCGGACTCACTCGTCAGGGCGGTGGTGCTGGCGGGGGCGTTGCTGTAGGCCGGGAATGTGTGCTTAGGCGGACCGGACGGCGAAGAGGCCACCGTGGACGCCACAGAGACGGAGGCTACCGTGGATAGCGGCTTGAAGTCGGCGCCCACCGGAACGCCCGCTGGCGAGGCTTGGTTCTGTCGGGGGGCAAAACAAATATTATTATTATATCAAAAATGATTAAAGTTGACTTAGATAAATAACACGAGTGTAGCTTCAATTAATTAAAACGTTTTGGCAACCAGTGGCCCGGAATCTTACCTGCACTTGGATGGCAGCCGGAAAGAGGGGTTTGGGCATCTGATGGTGCATGCCAGGTGGCGCGGCGGTCAACTGCCCGAAACCCACGGGCCGTGCTCCCGGTGGCATGAGGTGATGCCCTAGCTGGCCCATCTGGCTCATCTGTCCCAGGTGACTCATTTGTCCCATCACGGCCATTCTGCGAAAAGGACGCGATCAACAGTTAGCACGGACTTAGATAAAACGTTGAAGGTTAAGCTAAACTCTCAAGTTCAACAATTTTATGTTCTGGCTAAACGTTACTGGACGAGAAGAAATTTAACGGAAATATTATATTTGTTTCCTCAAGGTAGGCACATAATTAAAATTTAACATTTCGTAATCTAGATGCCGTGGGGCGACACTTAAAAGTGAATCCTTACCCATGGTGACTCATGAATGGGGGACCCATACCATCTGTAAATGAAATAAAAATAAAACAACGGTTAGCCATCGTGTTAGCCAAACCACTCCTTCAACATCGGCAAACCTAGGTCAGCAAACACTGATCGAACATCAAGACACCCATTTAAAGTCGGTAGACCAACCCCAAACAAATACCATTGAGAAACGAGCAGAACAGCCAATGAAAAAATATACATCCAAAATATAGTCGATGACTCGAAAGATACGGTATACGAGAATATACGTACAAACATCCAATACAGGAGCCATTACCTGGAATCGACTAGGACACAAGCTAGAATGGGAGTAGGGGGAAAACCTAACCACTTCGAACTACGTTAACAAAAAATATATAGTTGAGATATAATGGACTTAGAAGATAAGGGAAGAAATGTTTTGAAAAAAATTCCTTAAACGAATATAGGCAAAAAATGTACAAAAAATAGTATTTGAAAAGACATCCAAAAAAAAGGAGGTTATGGCGCAAGAGGAGAAAAAAAGGTAATCGACTTACAGCAATGTCCGGTGCACGAGCGTTTTCATAAATGCAAAAAAGAGATCGAGTCCGATTACAATTACTTACTCATAGGTGGCATGTGCCCCATGTGCATGGGGGGCATATGGTGACCCATGTGGGTCATGGCGACCGGGGGCATACCATGAGGAATCAATCCCATTGGCATATGGCCGGCCATGGAGGGGTGGTGCATCATCTGCTGCTGCTGGCTAACCATGCCGGCCATTGCGGCCATGCTGCCCATGCCCGGGTGGTGGTGGTGGTGCTGCTGCGGTTGCTGGGGCTGCGCCTGCATCCCGGCGCCGTTGAGCATCATGTGCTGCGGTGGTTGCTGCTGCGGCTGACCCTCCGGCACGTCCGGTTTCAGCTTCTTGGCGGACGGTTCCGACTCGTTGTCCGAGCCGCCTGCCACGTCAACAGAAATCAAGAGATAACCGAACATTAACAATCAAAAATATGTTTGAGAGAAGGGAAGGGAGCTCAGGGGGGATTAGTCACCCATTAGCCTTAGCCGAGGCCGAGGCTATGAGATGACACCATTACCCCAGGATCGAATAAAAGAGAGCCTGTGCCGGGAATCGAACCCAGGACCGCCAGCTAAGGAGCATGTTGTCATACCCACAGAGCTAGACGGGACGTACTGGTCTATGGGAGGGGTGTTCATACTAAACAGAGATATTGATTCAATTAATTATTGATCGCATCATGATGAAAGGCGTATTAATTTATTAAATTTATTCTAAGCGCTTGCCTTTGGAAAGCATAGCTGTTCAGTATTTAAAAAAAAACTC
>JAUJYS010000926.1:0-19625 GCA_033995665.1 Melogona broelemanni | reverse complement strand
AACTGCGCCGGGAATCGAACCCGGGACCACCCGCTTAGTAGTCTATGGCTATAGCCACTGTACCACGGGGGCCGTACAATCATTCGTACGATTGAAAAAAATCTGTGATTTTAATAGAAATACCGGTAATGCTTCAAAAATATATGGCTTCTCGAATAAGTTCAGAATACATCTTAAGAAGAAAATATTTGCTTAGTAAATTCGTATGACCCAAATACTGTAAACAAATTCCGAAGTCAAAATCCTGTCTTGATTTCAGGGGAAAACGTTACGCTGCGAAATTTGTTAAGCAGTCGGTCAAGCCTGTAAATCCCTTCCCTTACTTACATGACCACATGATCCCAAGAAGATATGAACCTATTTATGGATGCCATGTCTGTACGCTTTTATGTTTCGCAAAGATTTCATGTTCTTAGTAATAACGTTTTCGGATATTTTTTATATGTATTTTTTTTTCTATTCACCACCACGCGCGCACGTAATATCCCCCCATCTCCCGCTATTCCCCTTGCCTTAGTCATCATGATTATTGTATGATGCATTTTTTGTGCGTTGAATACAGATTTCTATGAGCGAGAAAGAGAGAGAAATACATAAAAAATGCGCTCGTAGCCTGTTGAATTGTATGTCTGCAACACCGAGTGGAAACGGCCTGCCTTTTTACTGGATAATGTTTGTGGAAAAAGTAACAATTTTTGTTTTCTATTGGTTCTACTAAAAGCCAATGGCGAAAGCGGCCATTTTTTAAATCACGTGCTAATGTTATTAGTTTTGGTCAATGACATGCAAGATTAGAACGCCGCCACGTTGGATTGTTTCCTATACTGGGTTGCTAAAAAAAGGATACACTACAAATATCGTTACCGGTATATATTCTAAAATATTGTACCGATTCGTTTGATTTTTTTGTTTTACAAATACAGTATTAATACACATACATCTTTGTAATTTCATTTTATTTTTGAAATGTCCACCTTCGGCTTTCACACACGCGCGAAGCCGCGCGCGCCACATTGCAGATTTACGCGTCAATAACGTGTTGGTACCACATGGTTAATTTTACGCGGAAAATTAGCCACCTGCTGAAATGTCAATTTTTTTTTCGGATCTTAAACCAAATCTTCGTTGATCATTAGGTTAATGCTTTTTTCGAAATTTTAGTTTTGAAGAAAATTGATTGTGGCCTATTTTCATCAAACAGACAAATGTTATCATTGGAACGCACAATGCGCTGGAGTCCACTCATCTCACGGTTTCCCTCATAAAAATAATTTCCCCATCTTCTTCAAAGTATCTTTAAGTTTAAAGATTGTCCAGCTTTGTCGGGAACACTTAATAGCTGCTTAGCATCGTAATTGTTTCTTTCTCAAACAATTTTTAAAGCGCAACATCATTTATTTTGTTAAACACCATTTTGAACAACACTATTTTCGCATTCTGCTTATTCAGCAGATGATATTGGAACGTAACCATAATGCAAGACAATTTATCTTTCGGAATTAAAAACTATATGATATTAGGTCGCCGTATACAAAAATCAAATGAATCGGTACAATATTATAGAAAATATAACGACATTTGTTGAGCATCCTTTTTTTTTTAGCCACCCTTTATAATAAAACAGAGTTTCCGCCATTTTGTGTGCACAAATTCTTGTGCGCATAAAATCCTGAATGCGCAGAAGCAACGTCACTGTGACGCGAATGCCACGCAGTGACGTCATGACAATATCATTATTCGGATGAAGCCTGCGAAAGTGTTGCCTGTCATCGGAAGGGTTTAAGCGCCAGCGATCACATGATGTTCGAGTTTAATAATGTAGCGCCGTCTAGCGACAAGTTTAGGAACGTCGAACACAAATGAGGAAAAATACAGATATTTTGTTGCAATATTTTCTTTGGCTATTTACACATATCTTTGTCAAGAATACAGCGCCATCTATAAATTGATTTTGGCAACTTTGATGGCCATTACCAAGCATAGCATGCAATGTGCATGTAAAATGAACTGTATTCACGATTCTCCTATGCAGCAATTAAATCAACGCCTATCGGGTTGGTGGCAGTGTACATGTATACCGCCATAAAATAGCGTTGACTGTTGAAATCTGTTCCTGAGAGGTTTATGGAGTCGTTTTGTCCACGCTTGACGGTCCAGACCGTCAGACCATTCCAGAACGCAACCGAGACGTTCGCAATGGGCCATTAATAGCAGACACGGGGTTTCGAAGTTTTATTGGGCGGTTGGGGGGGTTACCATATTTGTTGTCAGTTAAGTTGGAAGTAGAGTTACCGGTAAAGATATCTCGAATTCGTATAATATGATGAAATGTTTTCCATGGTTCGAGTGTTTTAGTTTTTGTACTGAACTATAGTTCAGTGCATCGGCGCATGGAGGCTGAATTCTGGATCTAAAATTTATCCCAAAAAGTATTGATAATTTTTTCTTAAGAGTTAACCGTTTAAATGAGAAAGTACAGAAACTCTGTAATGTTATATGACGTTAATATCGAAGCGAATGTTGAATGGCATCGTATACGAGTATAAATGTATCAATTCATTCGAACCCTATACCTTTGGAATACTATGTCATCAGGTATTTTCTTCGTTATTCACTGTACATTCCCCAAAGTCAGGAAATTACAATTACATATTTGTGCGGCACACATATTTGTGTCGGTAATGCTTCCGACTGTGGTACGTGCGGACGGTCCCGGGTTCGATGCCCGGCTAAGGCTCTCGTTTATTCGACGAGCCGGGGTGGTACTGGTGTCATCCTTGAGCTTCCATTAGGGAGTCCAGAGCTTAGGAGTGAAGACAGCCTGGCTTTACTAGCTGCCATTCCCCATCCCTTCCCTTTCCTACCCATCACATATCGTCATAGCGAAACGAGGGGTATAAATCCTGTAGTGATTAGCACTACGGTGATTTAAAAAAAAAAAGAGGAAAAAAATATTTCTATTCCTGTAGGCTTCTCTATCGCGTTTCGGTTTTGTGTGTCTGAGACGTCTGCACGTTTTCCCTCGTGATTGAGATTTTATTTCTCATTTCCTTTGCGCACGTGCGTCCTGACCGAATTACGGTTTAATCACGTTTCTAGAAGCTTCGGGTCAAAAGTATTGTGCACGTACACACAATGTAAGGGAAAGCTAAAACCAATCTCAAAAATTGTTCAATACAGGGGCCTGTGCTATACGATGGAGGAGGAAGGGGGCTTTCCTAAGAAATTTATAGAGTATAAAACGTTTTAGAAAATTATACCCATTACCGTACTGCGTCTAGCTAGCCCCATTGTTGCTGGTAAGGACGCCTATTTTCGACTTCAGTGTTGAATTGGTGGGGAAAACTATTTTTGATATTTGTTGCATTTCCTCATTTCCGATTTCGAGTTTTTAATAATTCGGGTTGAGCGAATTGCAAATGGGTTCGATTCAAAATTCGATGATCTAATCTTATATATCCTTATCCTTATTCAGATATAAGATAACATTGACTACATCTGACAAAGTTAGACATCGGCCACTTTAATAAGCGCGTTCAGTTTGTTGACGTTTGGTCGGAATAAAGTAAAGATGAAGCTGAAAGCGCCGCCGGACAGCTTTATATATTTATAGAACGCGCGGAGATATGGCTAACTCGTTTACACGGATCGATAATAAAATTTCCTTTTAACGAATTTTCTTTTGCCCGGTTTTTCTTCCACGTCCAATGGAAAGAATTTTGTCTTACTCGATCAACCATAGTACTCGTGTCGGTAAATCGTTTTATTTAATTTTGAAATGGTTCGTCACCCTGTATGACAATTTTTCTCAGGGAGAGTCTGCATTTATTTTTAATTTTTATCAGAAAAGGTCTAAAAAATTTAAAATTTTGGTCAGGAAAAGTCTGATTTTGCACTAGGAAAGTCAGATAAGATGGTTTTAAAATTTAGGTATGAACCCTGAAGTGAGTTTGAGGTTTGAACTCTGAATTTGGTTTGATTCGCTCGTGCAGATCGCTGGTCCATTGGCTCAAAGATTCTACTCCGAATTGGTCGAAAGTGTCGGGGGACTCACGTCGATCGCCCTCTCTCCGAATCGTGATAAAAATAAGACCAGCAGTTTTAACAAAGCCGATGGGGGGAGGGACGGGATGCAACCCAGCTTCGCGTATGAATACATTTGGAAAACACATCGCTAAGAACCCCCTACCCCCTCTCTGGATTCAACCATATACCCACCCTATCAAGGAACCCCTTTAAAATGTCCCTCCACCCCATCCTTTCCCGTCTTTCGTCTCTCTTGTCTATATACAAGATGTAATGTAACCTTTTCGTACATACGCCACTAGGGGTTTTGGACATTTTGCGACTTTGTAAGTGTAAAAAGAGTCAGTTTTCCGAAAATCGATGGACTCTGGCAAACTTGGAAAGCTCTGTTGATCAACCTGTGGCCCTTCTCGTTGTTTTATATGGCCCTGGCGAGAATTGTTATAAATGTATTACTGTTGCGGTGTTTTCGGGTGTCAAATGATTTTAATTATGTTTGTAAATGCAATTATTCAAATTTATTATTATACATTTGATTAGTTCAAATAAATATTTACTCTTTTTAAGTTTTAATTTGCAGTCACTTTGTGATATAAATGTCGTCATTTAAATTTCGTCATGAGAAGCCAAATAAAAAAAAATAATAAATCAAATGAATATCATTCTGAAGAGGATAGGAGCCGTTTTTTTACAACACCCGCGACCCACAGCATCGTCGCACTGTCTCAGTTATAACATATTCTAGAATGTTTTTGTAATTGTCGACAATTAATGTACATTTTTTCATCGTCGAATAAAGTGTATCATCAGAATTCGCCCGATTTTGTCTCCTGCTTCGTGTGTCACCTGCTACGTGAAGTTTCAAGGATTTTATTATCGCGAATTGTTGCCGTAAAAACATCCCAAATGGTCAGGGATACACCTGTAAACTTTGTTCGCAAATGAATATTATATATTTTAAATTGCATTCAATTGGTGATATAAATTACCGTCATTTCGTTGGTTATAATTTGTCATTGGCATGCATCATGATCGATACTTTCAAATTAATTGTCTAAATCGCACCATCGATTGTTTTCCTATCGTTGATCAATTTTTATTGATATTTTCGATATCGTTTGCAAATATCATGATGGCATACATTAGTTTTGCAGATTTAAAAAGTTAAAAGATTCTGTTTAAAGACGTTAACATAGTTGCGGTATTATGACTTTATTAGTTATTTTTTAGTATTATTTATCAAAGGTGCGTGGAAATTCACTAAACCCATATCCACTCCTAATGGTAATACGGCCCGCCTGTGTCGAAGGTTGCACAACCCCTGCAGCCCGGCATTTCTGTGTACATGTACGTGCAAGGAAATGGCGTTAGTCTATACACAATTTGGGAGTCTTTTTTTCAATGCTTGTGTATGTAGGGCTCATACAATTTCCAGTTTTCAATTACTGTTGCGCATGCGCTGTGGCGTCTCGTGGCAACGTTTGTCACCACCAGCACCCCGAGTCCAGCTATTTCATCCCCTTCCCTTCTCTCCCCTTCCTTAACCACTCCCCATTTTCTGGATCGCATTTTTGAGTTCCCCACGCTTCATTTCACGCCGCTATTTTTCTATTTTTCTCCAGCTATCGATTTGATTTTCCCTTTTGTCTGGAAAAATAAATATACAACGACATTTCCGCAATAAAAAAAAAATTTTTTAGCGCTCTTTGCCGACGTATTCGCTTCTCTCAATGTCACTAGATCGCGTTGTTTGCCCAAAGTAGGGGTGGTCATTTTTGACTTCTATTTTCATTTGTTTGAAATACTATTTTGTATTTTCGAGTTTCCCCACCAGGAGGCGACCTGGTAATCTGATCTATATCTGTAGCCTTGACGTCTGACCTGGGTAGGGATCTACAACGTGCACCTGACAACAACGTGCAGACTCAGCTCCCAACAGAATGGAAGGAGTGTGTACGAATTTTTCTCGCCCGAAAAATTCCGGAGGTCTTGGTGAGGAATTGAACCCGCTTCTCGGAGAACACAATAACCACTATAGTAAATTTATTACTAAAACACATTGATAGCTCATTGGGTGTAGTGAGGGGAGGGGGTCCCAGGAGGATGCCAAGAGTTGGCGAAATGCCAAGAGGTCGCTTAATCGATCTCGCATCATATAAAATTCGATCTTAATGGACCAACAAAGGGCACGGAGGTAATAAAAAGTGTGCCGTGTAGAAAAAGTTGCTCCATTGAAATCCGTTATTATTGTATTGTGCGTAAGAATGACAGAAGGAAATACCATGTACGAGTATAAGAAAAATTGCACGAAAACCTGACATGAAACTCCCCTATATATACCAGATATACAAGTACACTATTGTCGACGGAATGCGTGTCTAAAACAACTTATCTTGATGGCGAAATTTTATTGTATGTCGCTAGTAGCTGTTAGGAATTAAAATGTCAAAGCATTGGCAATTATTTGAAATGGAATTAGACAGTTCTAAAAATGAGCGAAGGAAAGTTGGAACGGTTAAAAAATACTAATGAAGAATTAATTTGTAAAGGTGCTGTAGTACGCCGAGATTAATTTCGATTTAAGGTTAAATAAATAATGGCAGTTAAATTATTCATAAAATTAAATGTTTATGTTATTGAATCTGCCAATTCTCGGCGATATTTTTTTTACAAATATGATTTAATTAATTAATAGTGGGTTAGGACGTCTATAAAATCAGAACGAAATGGACGAGATCCGGTACAGCGCCTTTTCCGGCGCTGTACCGGACCTCGTCCCTCTCGTTATGATTTAATTTCTAGAACAAGCGCAAGTCAGTGATATTATAAGCTGACGAAACATTTGCTGCATAAAGTATATCGTAAATTTTGATATTCTGTCCAAACCATTTTGTCAGATCAGAAATCTGACAGCTATTTACTTCTGTTAATGTGCCTGTCTATATTCCGGTGCGGGGTATGATTGATTTCGTTCTTGAAGCGCGTTGTGTCTCACGATTCGATGAAAACCAATCGAAAACGGTGGAACGGGGCGAATCCATCTTCGGGAGACAATTCCGCAAAAAAGATTCAAATAGGATCGATTCCTAAATCATTCCGATTTCGCTTTTTAACAACAGGTGGCGCTGTGTGCGGTCTCCAAAATGCTAGTTCGGTTTCCGACAACCTCGAATTATATTTTCTAATTAAAAGAAAATGGTAAAGTATCATTCTGAACGGATGGAAATATCTAAGCATTTTATTTATTCAAGCAATATCATTAGTAAATGGGATTTTTATCTCGCGAGTTTCGAATGCAAACGTAATCAGTTTTTTTTATAAATATTTAAACGACAAGAGGTGTAATATTTACAATTAAAATTTTAATTATTAAAGTGTTCCGCGCACAGTAAATTGAACGACCGTCCCAGTTCCTGAAAAAATGAACGTTCCTTCTTCGGAAAAATAACCTATGCGTTCCATATTTCCTCAGAAAAAAAGAAAAAAAACCGTTACAAACGTTCCTTCCTTGAAAAACGAACCAAAGCGTTCCAAATTTTCCCAAAAAAAGACCCCCTTCCTAGAAACGGAACTTTCTTGTTCCTTACCCAACACTGGTTCTGTATCGACCTAGGGGATGACTCGATAGCGCGTAACGACTATTTATAACGGTGACAAGTCCGTGGACCGTCTATAAGTCGTTTTTACTTGCACGTACTCTCTCCAGAACGAGTTATTGGCGTAACAGTACACGAACGCATCAGTGGACACATGAATTGCAAGTACGACTCGATTTCGATCGTCACTCGCCCGAACGTCACGTGGCGTTTCCGTCACGATTTCCCGAGAGCTAATTTCGACTCGAGCGACAGAAATGAATGACTCTCCCGAACCAGCGAGTACCAGACCATTTGTTACCTAATACATTTCATGCGGGGGCCCCCCTTGACATTGTTTCGTCTGGCTCTTGACAGCGGCTACACATAGCCACTGACTCGTTGGCGCCATTCGTGATGGACAATGCCCGGTGTCTCGAGCAAACAACGGCCACGACGAAATATTGCTTCCGTTACGGCTGCGTTATGCCGTCGGGAAATAATAAAGTTGTCGGCGCCATGTTCGCAAGCGACTCTTGCTTCAAGAAAGCAGAGCAATCCTGGCGGATTTTCTGCGAACTAATTTCCTTTGTTGAAACACGCAGCGCCCCCTATGTTTGACTCGCAATATAAAAATTACTTGAAAAAAAATGGTCACCTAGCACTTTTTCACGAATTAGTACAGATGTGACGCAATATGTTCGTCTTTTCAGTTGTAAGATGATTTACGTCTCTTGAGTTGATTCTTTCGCAGAGGTTTCCGTCGACATTTTGGCGTCACATTCATATTTTTTATGTTTTTTTTTTGTTTGTCTTCATTTAAGCAAGTTTATAAACGTATTCACGTTAAAAATGTTAGGGATTTGCTATCGAATTTTGGGACAATAGCGCATCTCGTATTTCGTGTCTGACACGATGACCACCAGGAAGGGCTGCTGTTACGTTTGAGGGGCTATATTCCCGACTAGAAAATTAATCTGTCACCTACCTCGCTTGAGCAGCTGGTGCGCCTGACATGCGACTTGCCGGCACATGCATGAAATGACTTCTGGGGGATGAATCTTTGTAGAAGGGGTGGGGGTGGGGAGGAAGGTCTTGGTGGACCCGGTGCTGTGTCTTCATCCATCATCGCGGCGCGATCGTCTGGCCTGTCAGTCTTCTGGTCAACCTTTTACACGGGCCGCATCATCGGTGTCGTGCACGGTGGGAGAAATGGGTCCGATTTGCCAAATACAGGGTTGGACAAAATAATAGGAACAGCTCACAAGGTGCACAAACAGAGCTGTTTCCATTATTTTATCCAACACCTGTACACACGGTTACCTTTTTTGTTTGTAGGTGTGTCCGATAGATGGCGGAAGAGTTGATTGCGGATTGTTTCATTGGCGTCTTATTAGGTTTTTTGTGGGGGTTGCTGAGACGTTTGAAATTCATGGGTACCGTATTAAAAATTATTCGTCAAGTGCTGCTGACGAGTGGACAAAGTAGTGTCCGATTATTAGCATCTGATTGGAGTAAAATTAATTACCATCGTTATTGAAAAGGTGAGGAAATAATTTACAAGTCAGTACAAATTTCGTGTACTACGCGAAATTGTCTAACACTTGTTTCCGACAAACAAAATGTCGACAGGAATTGTATGAAATGTAATCATTCCATTTTCCATTTAAACTAACGTTATTAAATAAAATAACGTTTGCATTATGTGTTTACGAAATGAAGTTAAAACTCAATATAGCCGTGAAATCGAATTGAGTTTTAACTTTGTAAACCAACGGCTACAGCGCTTGGAGAAAAATAAGGTGTTTTTTCTCCGCAACCTTCATGTTACGAAATGAGAAAATATAAATTGTATTGTGTTGTTATCGTTTACAACGGCAAGCACAGTACGAACTTGTGTTATGCGGGCAAAGATTAGCAAACATCAGGGGGAGCTTTACATGCGTCAGGCCAACAGTAAATTGGGAGCTATGCGGGCATGCATTGTGAAGTGCTTTTGTCCATCATCGTATTTCGCAACACGTGCATTGCGGGTAAGCATCAGACAAATTTCTGTTCTGCAATAAGTTGATCAAGATTTACGGTTTTTATTTGCCCAATTAACTAAAAAAAGGGCAGCTTTGCAGTTTACGAATCTTCAAGAAATCTTCTAATTCTTTGGGTCAGTGGCATCATGATCTACTAGTGTGTACCTGAATAACCTGATTTTCTGGAACGTCAGCAGAGGGCGCGCCGAATGCCCTGCTTTTACGTCCACATGCGCAAAGAAATTTCCTTCGGAACTGTTACGATCGTTAACGATACATTGAGGGATGAGCCAGAGGTTGAGACGATATAGCGACTGAGGGGGAAAAGCTAAGGGGGAGTGTAGGGGTATAGGATGAGTGTCAGCCTGCACGGAAGGGGTATATTCATAAGAAAATGTGTGTGTGTGCAAAAGAAAGATGAAGCAGACGAAGATTGAGGATGGATGTGTGGGGAGGGGAGGGGGTATTGAAAAGAGGAGGTCTGGCAATTACTCCAGCAAAACTCAGCCCCCCAACACTGTTTCCTATATTAGAAATATATAAATATATAGGCCAACCATATGCCACATGCGTCCATATCCCATTGAGACCATCGTCCGAGCTGTAGTATATCATAGAGTTTGCCTGCTATGCCCGTGATCGCGGGTTCAATTCCCGACCGAGACATCGGAATTTTTCGGGAGAAAGAAATTTGCATACCCGCCTTTCTTCGGAATGTAAGTAAAGCCGTGAGGCACGTGTCTGTACATTGTCAGGTGTACGTTAAATATATTTTCTTAGGTTAGAAGCTTAAGCAAGGCCACAGTGTCAGATCCTCGTGTGGGGTTGTAAATATAGTAGTATAGTACCAGTTAAATATAGGTAGCGTTGATAAAAAAATATTTATCTGCGTTCTTGACTGGTCATAGCCTCCTCGGCTGCTTGCGGAAAGAACAAAAAAAAATGTTTCCGAAATATGGTATATAAACCTGTCCGAGGACAGGCAACACTTTCGCAGTCATCATTCGAATATTGCTACTATGATGACGTCACAGCATGTATTTTGCTTCACAGAGGCGTTGCAGCTGCGCATTCAGGATTTTGTGGACGCAAAATGGCGGAAGCTATGTTTTATTACATAGGTTTCGTACCAAGTTGGTCTTTTTTACGAAATTCTGAACACGCTGTAAAAGTGAGCAATTTTCTCCTCGGCGCATATCCGCCGTTCCTATATGGACGCAGGGTCTAGATATGATTTAAGGGGCTGGATTGGGCATCTTGTGGAAGGGGGGTGGGCCCACTGAATAACCACCCCCTCAGAAACCATAAAAACTAAGCCTGGTAAATAACCAGCTGTGTTCTCAGGTAATAAATGCAGTCGTGAGGGGTTCGTGGGGAGGTGGGGGTGGGCGAATGGAGAGATGGCGTGAGGCGTGAAAGCTAAAGCGCTGTCTCCGGCGCAGATCTTATTTTCCGTGGCCGACTCAGCCTTAGGAGAAACGCGTTGAGCATCTTTGTGGATGGAGGTTTGTGCGGCACCCGTAGTAGTAATCCCCGGTCGTTCATCATATCCCCGGTTATGAGAATAGGCTGGCCGCGGATGTTGCGGTGCTAAAAATGCAAACTTCGGAACGAATCATTGTTATTTATCGAATTACCTAGGAGTTTGAGTTTCGTTGAGAGTTTTTTATTTTTTATTCCTGATTGCTGTAGTTAATAACACTACAAGAGATTCTGTACCCCTCGTGCTGCTGTGGCAATATGTTAGGGTACATTTTTACCAGTACCTCATGAATGAATAAACGAGCGCCTGCGCCGGGAATAGAATCCGCGACCGCCCGCACCGCAGTCAGTTGCAATACCGATTGGGCTAGACGGGAGGTCTAGAGAGTCGCCTCACTTTCTGCGACTAATTTTTTTAAACTTTGTCCTTGGAAAATTTATGGCGCCATCTAGTTATTGCAATGGAAACTAAATTTTTATGCATCTTTCGTCATCTTGATCCACAAATAAATATTCAACTAATTAATAAATCAGTTGAATGCAAGTCCGATGTCGACGCTTTTTTATCCAAAATATTTTGATGCTTTGCGAATATCACAAGAAATGATCTCGTGTTCGAGCAGACTTGTAGTTGATGTTATAAAAATAATTAAAAACCTAACAATCCGGCCTACCCATCACTGCAACGAATAGTCTTGTCCCAAGGTTGAAGGATTTATGTGTCTGCAGCGATATATAGCTAAGAATTCAGTTTTATTGTTACCATTCTCAAAATATTTGTGGTTGTATATTTTTTTTCAATACCATTTTTTTTTGCCTACCGCTTTGGAATGCTCATTTTATTGGTAGATCCGTTGTTATCATGAAATTTTCCCTTTGAACCAATAGGTATTTTTTGTCATCAGGATAACCGCGGTTATTATTCAGAAAATAACGTTTAGATTTACGACAACGTTATATTTTATCATGGAAAATGTGACGTTAATGTCACGTGGTTGGTGGTGGTGGTGCCCACGTTGTTTTACACAAGCTTTTATTCACAAAATGCAAAAATTGTGAAAAAAACATACGAAATTACCGTAATGATTTTAGAAATAAAACATGTATTTTACCTTGTTTGACACTTTGCCATCCGATTCGGATTTATGAAGGTCGTTTTGCTATAGATTGGAAGAATATCGCCAACGGTAAAATAGTATGAAGCTTTTTTGACTAAATTCAATACCGATCGGAGAACCACGTGTGAACGGTGGATATTCAGTACGATTAGTGTACGTACTACGTACGTTCTCGCCGATGGTGGCGTTCTCTGGTTGCGTTATTCGAGGCCTATAATCTCGTACGGCAATTAGGTAACGGCGAATCCAACCCTTTTAGACGAACGGTGTGGAGTCATTAAAGGGTAAGGCTTATCGAATTTTGTTAATCTAGGTGTTTCCGATAGCTAAAACACGTAACCGCAGCATGCAAAAAGCGCCATCTATCGTTAAAATGGATGTGGTGGTGGAAGCACATGTTCGTTCTTAAAATGCTATCGCTCGCCGTTAGGGTAATTTAAAGCGATTTCATAGAATGCTCGTTTTCTGCTAGATAAAGCCAAACCGCACAATCTTGTTTTTGACTAACTGGATTAGCTCCACTTTGCTATATATAACCGCGTCTTTCGCTATGCTCAAAGGCAACGTGTTACAAGTACAGGGATTGGACAAAATAATGGAAACCGCTCTATAAGGTTTACTAACAGATCTGTATCCATTATTTTGTCCAACATCAGTATATCCGCCTGAGATCCAAATAATGCATCTGTTTTGATGCCGAGTATGGTCATACACCTCAAGTAATTTTTAACTGGTTTTTCACTGCTTGCCTATAGATGTGCTATTTTTACAAGAATTACGTGAGATCTGCAAATATTTGTCGATTTTATAACAAAGAAATAGTTTTATTAACATGTAAAACAGACATATCGAATGATATGCTAGTGTTTGAACGGTTTCATGTTCGAATCTCGAATAAAAAGAGATTGACGACAACATCTCGCAGTCATGTTATCGCGGCGACACCATCGTACAAAACCTTCTTCTCGACTAGCATCTTCCAAACTTTTTTTTACTTTCTGCGCAACGAAAGTAACACTCGAATACTCGATAACTAAACCTAACTGACTGAACCTTACTTACCAAACCAAACTTACTAAACCTAACCAACTTAACCTAACGTATTAAGGAAATAAAAATTGGAGCCGTTTGATTAAAATGAACAGTGAATTACGTGTATCCTTGACCATTAGGATAGACAACGGCAACACTTCTAGATCGATGCAAATAGCAGATTACTGTCGAATTTCGAAAATAATAAGATATTAATGACACCAAACCAAAGAAGTCAGATACTACCAATAGAGAAACAAAAAATTTATATATTGGTTCGAGGATATTAACAGAAAATGCACAATTACCGAATTACAGAATAATATAAAATGCTACTAAGATCGGTTTCTTTTCTACGGTCTGCCAATGATTCCCACTTTAAGGTGGACAACATCGCTTTGACACTGTCAGTTCTACCAAATTTACAGCTAACAAATCTGGCGGCCCTTCTTTGAACCATTTCTATTTCCCATGTAAGGCCCACAAGGGCGTGCGGGTCCCAGATGGAGCTACAGTACTCAAGCAAGGGTCTGACTAGGGAAAAGTAAGCCACTGACTTAACCTTGCTAGGACACCCCTTTAGGACCCTCTGGATAAACCTTAGTCTGCCATTAGCCAAACCAGTCATCTTATGGATTTGAATTTCCCATTGAATGGACGATAAGTGTGGGAATGGAAAAAAAGGTCTATTAAAGGAAGAATTCTCGAAAACAATTAGATGGTAATGGAAAAAAAAATTAGATGAAAGGAAAAAATTCTTAATTGCCGCCGATAGAAATTTGTTATTGATTTTAATACATTGATAGTAGTATCGAATTACAATCGTTCAAACAACTTGCTCAATTCAGTTTGAAGTGGGGTGCGTCAATCATTGTGGCAAGACTACGGGAGACGAGAGCAGAATATATCACTAATGCATTGCGCAACCTAGCGCAATTCGCCCTAGAATTGATCGTGTTAATCTATGTGTACTGTAAAGCTGAACGCGAGTTGTCATTTTCGGTGCTTGATTGTTTCCTCGGTGCTGAATTTCGGTAAAAAAACTGGTCTCGCTTTTGTGGTTGGAATCTTTTTTGATCAATTGAACCAGGTGAGTTATGTCCTGCTGTTATTTCGAGCCGTTAAACCGGTGAAATGATAGAAAATCGTTAGAAATCGAGTGATTTCAAGGCCCCGCCAAGCTGCGTTGTGCAATGATGTCGGGCGTAGCAGTTTCTCCAATGTTAAGGAGATACGCTGTTTACTGCTACCGTGTGTCCGTCGTATTACGAAACACTTAGGCAACATCTGTGAAATTAATGTACCGGTAGGGATGTAAAAAATTGACAATATTAGCGCTTGCTCCATTTGGAACATTTTTGCCACGGATTGATCTTGGAAGTTGTTCTCTAGTGCCTCGTTTCCCAAACTGTTAGTCCCGTAGTCCATTACCCAGGGGCTTCACGGCCAATATTGGAAATAAAATAAATAATAAAACTCCGTGAACTTGTATGACACGGGACTCCGCCAAAGAAATCGGTGGCCTCTAAGGAGGTTCCACAATTGAAATTGGTTCGAAAAAAGGGCTCCGCGAGTCTAAAAGTTTAGGGGAACACTGCTCTAGTGTTTGAAATTATCGCTGTTCTTCATTGTGGTCCTTGAAGAATATGTTAGAGTTAAAAAACGCTTTCTAACTTGTTACATGTATGGTGGGTGTGTCGGGGGGAAATGAACAAAGCTTGTACGCAATGATACTGCCGTAATGATTGGTCAAGAAAAGCCATTCTCTTTCCTTTCTAAAAACAGAAGTGCGTTGTCGTCGTGAGCATAACGATGGCCTCTGGTCAGGTCACAGTCACCAATCCGAACCACCACAACGACCTGGTCGCCGGACTATGGTCCCTGTTGAGGGACAAACGCGGGGTGGACGTGGAGGTGGGCTGTGGCGGTCGCTACGTGGTCGCCCACCGCCTCGTACTGGACGCCTTCCACCTGTCCCACTGCAAGCTGTCCGCCACCCAGCGGCAGCTGCGGACGGACGACTGCCGGACGCTTGAGGCGTTGGTGGAGTTCGCCTACACCGGCCAGGTCACCATATCCGGCCAGGAGCTGTACTTCCTGCTGGCCATGGCTCGGGCGGTGGACTTCCGGTTGTTGGTGGACGCCTTGCAGGAGGTTGTGCAGAACCACGACGAGACCACCGTGAAGATGGAGCACGATATTGAAATCTGCGAGGTTTACCGGGAGCCGATTCCAAAATCCCTGGTCACTGCTTGCAAAGGGAACGACGGCCGCTCTACCGGAAATAGCGATTTCCGGCAAGCTGGTAGTCATTCGCGAAGTTCCGAAGTACCGGTGAAGGAACGGCACCTATCACATATGGACTCGGTAAAGATTGAGCCATGCCCCGACGTCGAAATTGTCTCCCAAGAGCCTATTCCAGAGAGCCGGTTAATGTTTCGGGAAAGAGAGATTTTCGAACGGCTTGTCACTGAACCGACCAGATGTAACGATTTCCAGCAGGCTGGCGATCAGTCTCCCATCTCCGAAGTGCTAGTCAAGGAAGAACACGAGAGTCAGTCGGACTTTGAAGAGGGAATTATCGGGCAGGCGTTTCTACAACCGGCGCACACGATTGAGATGAACCCGGTCCGACGCTCCATTTACCAAATCGAAGAAGCAGCATTGGTCGACCATCACTTTTCCACACCGGACAACACGGCGTTGCTTCCCCGGCGTTACGACCCACAAGAAATTCTCGACCGAGACAGGCACGATGCATTACACAGTTGGATCTCACAGTCACAAGTGGGTCGATCTAAGGACCGTTTGGTGGCGCCACAATCAATGGAAATAGAGACAAAACAGCAGTCTCGGACGGTCGACCATCGGAAGAGCCTCATCGTCAATCGACCGCAGGAGTCTACGGCAGCACGGCTGTCTCCTGTTGTTGATTTGGATGTGGTAGTGACATCAACGTCACGCAGCGCGCGGAAAAGGACGGCCGACAGACAAACTAGTTTCTTAGCTCCCAAAGAGCACAGATGTAACGAGTGTAGGCGGTCGTTTACCAGTCGCTCTAGTCTGATTGGTCATATTCACGTGATGGGTGACGAAACGCCGAAGGTGGAACGTGCTGAACCGAAGCCAAGTTGAATCGATGTTCTCCATTTATGCACTTTCACGTGGAGTTTTCCTTCCATGGGTGTCTATTTTAGACTTTCGGGATTGATAATGCCAACTCTTCTACTCAGATAGGTAAAAATTACACGTGATGTCATCGAGGCGCGTTTGCCCTTTTTGCCTCTAGTGCTCTGGCTTTATAAACTGATGGCAACGAGTTCAAATTCCGGCAATGACTAGGTTTTTTTAAATAACGTACAAGCCCGTATCCCCTGACATATTTATATGTTATGGCCGTACTTCCGGTACAGCCCCTGTCCTTTTTTTATATTTCTAAAATTCATTGATAACAATTAATTTTTTTTTCAACTTTTTGAAATTTTATTTGAGCAAACTACAATTGAAATTTTATTTGCGAATTTATTATTATTTTTTATTCGCACACTTAACTGATTTAAAAAAAATATATTTCTGTAATTATTCATTGTTATATTATTTATACAAATTAATCATTTAAAATGGAAGCTTGTCTTTGAATTTGAGTCCGAGTTTTAGTTAAATATCGGTTATTAGGCCTAGAAAATTTTACTACGTTACTGCGCAATCGTACATAAGTTATTCATGGACGGTCGGTTTTAATATGATGATTTAATCGCGATTGTTTTATATTAAAAAGTACGGTGTTTGCGCTAGAAATTAAATTAATTGTTGTGTTAAAATATCTGTATGACTTGTCGTACCCCAATTGATAGTTCAACCGGTTGCGGTTCGTCGGTTCCGGGTTCGATTCCCTGTCGGTGCTTAAATAATTAAATAATAATAAATAACGGTTATCGTACTTGTATGTCTGACCATCATTGTAAATCCTGAATGTCTTCAAAAATTGTAAAATTAAAAACGATTCTTTCCGACAATTCATGTAGTAATTTTTGCCTTTCACCTACAATTGAACACGCTTTGTAAAAGCTGTAAAATGTTCTCTAAAATACAGAATTAGATAAATATGCAGCACCCGTCAGTAAATAGCGAAAACTACTCAACCAAGATCTTTCTATTTTTTTCTAAATAGCTCGTTGTCTGTGCTGAACACCAAGTCCCAGCAAACATGGCCTCGTACCAGGTGACCGTCAGCAGCGCTCACCACCACAACGACCTCGTGGCCGGCCTGTGGTCCCTCCTCCTCGAGAAACGCGGGGTGGACGTGCAGGTAGGCTGGGGCGGCCGCTACGTCCCGGCGCACGGCCTCCTACTGGACGCCTTCCAGCTGTCCCAGTACAAACTATCCGCCGCGCAACGCCAGCTTCGCACGAATGATTGCCGGACCCTGGAGGCCCTGCTGGAGTTCGCCTACACCGGTCGGGTCACGGTCGCCGGCGACGAACTGTACGTCCTGCTGGCCATGGCTCAGGCGGTCGACTTCCGGTTGCTGGTGGACGCCCTGCAGGAGGTGGTCCAGAGGCACGGCGAGACTACCGTGAAGGTGGAGCCTGACACCGACGACGTGACCGTGGAGCCGATTCTTAAGTCCTTGTTGACCGGCGAACGGAAGAATGAATTTTTAGAGGATAGCGTCACCGAACCGACCACAGATCTGGTCGAAAATCCTGCTCCGGTGATTGCGGTGCTGGTGAAAGAAGAGCGTGCCAGTCAATCGGACGACGAAGTCGGGTTGGTGAAGCAGGAGTTTGTTCAGCCGACCCCGACTGTCATTGAACCGACCGTGTCACCGTACGAAACCAACGAGACAGGGTCGGTCGATCGGGATGAGTTGGTGATACAGGCGGGTGCGTTTGGGAATCGGCGGGACCGCGCCGAGCAAGCCGAGCAGGGAGTTTCTGATCGGGATCGGCCGGTTGCGTCGGAGTACTGGGTGCCCCAGTTAACGCCGATCGACATGCAGTTTCTGGTGGTGACGCCACCGGTCGATCCAGCAATCCAGAGTGATCCGGCAATCCGGCTGAGTGGTTCAGCAATCCGGCAGAGTGGCCCGGCAATCCGAAAGAGTAACTCGTCAATCCGGAAAGGTTACCGCATCCGGCAAGGTAATCCACCAATCCGGCAGGGTCATCCATCAATCCGGCAGAATCATCCATCAATCCGGCAGAGTCGTCCGGCAATCCGGCCAAACGACGAAGAGAGCCCGGCCGGACCCCACATCGATGATCTGGGTCTGCAGCAAATCTCCCAGCAACTTGATCTACAGTTCGAGCGGATCAGAGCGGAAACCGAACTGCAGTATCCGCCGGGCCTCCCGCACAAAAGCCGCACCGTCAAACGACCGCACCTACCGCCGTCGGCTGCCCCGACACCCGCCAGCACATCGGTTGGACGGAACTCTTTGAACGAGGCCGAACAGACCAGCCGGATGGAACACAGAAGTAACACTGCTGGACGTTCCAACCAGGAAGCTTTACGATCCGTTCCCACCTACGATATCTCCTCCGACGACGATGAGCAGACTACCGGCGAAGTTGTCGCGAGTGGCGGCGTGGTGATGTCGAACTCCGGTCCGGTAACAAACGATCGGTCGTTGGATTTTGTGTGCACCGTGTGCAATAAGGCGTTCGCCGTGTTGGAACACTTGATGATGCATCGACGTAGTCACGTCAGGCGGCCGCATAAGTGCACCTGGTGTCAGAAGAGCTTCACCCGACGGAGCGTGCTCACCGATCATCTGCGGACGCATACGCTAGAGAAGCCCTACCGGTGCCGGTTTTGCGATAAGGGTTTCGCGAAGCGGTGGAACGCCCTGGAGCATGAGTTGATTCATTCGGGGGTGAGGCGGCGGTCGCGGGGACAAACCAAGGAGTCGATCTCGTGAATTTTTGTGATGTTGGTCAGTGGAAATGGAGAAGGTTTTTTAAAAAAAATTCTGTTACAGTTTTTTCTCCCGTTCCTGTGTTGCTTTTCTTTTTCAAATTGTTCCACCTTTTGTGTCGGGTAATACACATGTGTAAGATATGCTAAATGAATTAATATATTGATTTTTAATAAAATATTAATATATATCGTAATATACTGTTAATAGATTGCCAAGTAAAAGTTTTGGTTGTACGATGAAGATTGCCGAGAATTTTATTTTTATGTACCCGGTATGCCTTGTCAAATCCGCACTAATATGGAAGAGAGGTGCTGTGGCGTGTGTAAGTCGGTCGGTCACAAATTCCCGGTTCCCCGTCCCTACCGCGCATACCTCTATAGCGATACCCCGCTAACTCAGCTATAGATACCCCGCGTTAGACTCTTCACACTACAGACTTGCA
>JAUJYS010000925.1:0-19626 GCA_033995665.1 Melogona broelemanni | reverse complement strand
TCACATATCTCCATAGAGACACGAGGGTGCAGTAGTCCTGTGGTGCACTAGGCGCTACGGTAACTTTAAAAAAAAAATAAAATAAATAAATAATAAAATAAAATAAAATAAACGAGACCCTGCGTCGGGAACCGAACCCGGGATCCTCCACTCATAACTCACAGGCACCAGATTACAATACCCATAATGGTGGCGCTATCTGCAGGGATATTGACAAAGCCGGTATTTTTGATGGGGCGGACGTGGTTCCGAAAAATCCGCAATTTTCTTTGCCCATGTCTATAACGCGTCTAATCTCTAACCCTTACATCTTACAACATTCCATAGATTCTGACATGGCTGGCAAACACCGGATGTCGGCCATCTTTATTCGTCTAACGCGTGTCGTTCTGAATTTTACTTTCGTCGAAACTATACGGTCGGTTAGATAAGAAAAAATATTCCTCAAAAATAATGCTGAGAGCGCAGCGGTGAGGAGGAGAAGGAGGAGGAGGGGGTGGGGGGAGATATCACCAATCCAAATGTAAATAGAGAGCGACACCCTCAGTTCCAATTCGGTTATTTTGATTCAGACGAACGCGGCCACGTTTGAGGTTCGCTTTGCATAAAACCGAGACCGAAAATGCTGAATAGATAAATTTCTGGATGGTCTGCGGGTTGGCGCGCCTGTGCTTTCAGGGCAGAGAGGCGCCACGAAGGATACCCTGGGCACGTGTAAATGGATACGCCCCACCTTCCTTCCTTTCACCTGTCTCAACTAGGTACTCGACAATCTTGGTTTCGAGAGGTGAACATAGAAAAAAATATTCAATAAAAATATTTAACTGGTTAAAGAATGAAAAATTTATTCATCCGTCACTAGAATCGATAAAAAAATGTACGACATTCGAAAAGCAACGCCTTTAAAATGAGCTTCACACAATAGCTATTGCACCCTGGGCGGTGGGCCCTGCTAATCCCACATAACCCTAGGACTTGCGTGTAACCAAGATTTGCAACGACAGCGTTAACTGAAATGACAAAACTATTCCATTTATAAATGGTTGCTATAGATGCCAGTTCGGATTCGGCGCATAAACCATAACTGAAATTGGTGTCAAATTAAATCCAATTTCTTGCTTATGGCTCCGCATACATTATTTACGACCCAAAGTAATGCGCCAATGGTTCAACAGCCGCGTTGGTTCCCAGGTTTTTTTTTAGCGCCTACCCAAATGTCTCGCACGTCGCAAACAAAACAAAATTGTAAATTTAAGGATTAAAGGTTTGTCGAACAATTAAATAAAAATGCTCGCTATGAAATATCACTTTTATCTGTATGTCTCGAGTTTTTACAACACTAAACCTGCCACAACATGTGTCTGGTTAGGGTTTCAGTCGTTATTTTCTCGCACAAAATAATGCGAATGCACAATCAACAAAGTAATTTTCTCTCCAGGTGCATAGAATGTCTTATTTCACAAAATCATTGGCACAACTGAACTCTTGAAAAGATACGCTACTTATTAAAGAGAGGAGCACAAAAAAATGCCAGAAACAACAAAAATACACAAGTGTATATATCTGTATATGTATACTTGCTCGATAAAATGAAACTGAAATGTCAAAAAGAGCAGCAGAACGGCGAAGCGAATGATATGATTGACTGTTTTTCGTAGACATGGTAAATTGTTCGTAAGTGTTCCCCTTATAATCCCTCTGCATCCCTCTTTCCTCCCCTTCCCTGCCCCTCACATAATCTCTATAGGTTCGAGGGTGCAGTAATCCTGTAGTGCACTAGGCGCTACGGTGATTTAAAAAAATAAATAAATAAATAAAATAATAATAATGTAGCAATCACACATCGCACCATAATTTCAGGATATCCTGGTAGTGATTGCGAGCTTCTAAGGGTCAGCTTGTTTCCATTGATCCCAGCAAAAATAAACGCTCAATTTGTGTCGGCAAAAATTGAAGTTAAGAGCAGTGTATGCAAATTTAAATGCAAAAGAGTAAGGGGAAATTTAAAATTATAGAATCCTTGACCAGGGAAGGGGAAATAGTCCCGGAATAGCGCCGAAGAAAATAGACAAACAGGGTCTGGTAAACTCTCATTTAGAAATAATATAACAACCTAATATTAAAATATTATTTAAGTTTGAGATAACTCCATGAATGAGATGATTTCCTGGGCGCTGTACCGGTGCCATGTTCCCGTACTTGTTTGAATTTAATAACGTCGTATCTCGACGTCTTAAACGACATATTTTATTATTATTTAATAATTTAAGGTAACAAAATTTAACAAAATTCTACAAAATTTAAGATAATTTACATGTATGATTTGCAATAAATAATTTTAAAGCATAAATAATTTAACCCACGGAGGCCCTGATCCAAGTTCGTTATCCAAAAGTTACCGAAAAACGTGCACATAAGAGCAAAAAGAAACAGCACACATAATAACCCTTCACTGCACACGTACGCCTATCTCGTTTCTCGATCGGTCGGGCATTCCTCCCATCCATGCCAGCAATACAGATACTCTCCTCCGTCAAACAAAGCCATTTTCCTCAACCAGCAGAGTCTCACCCGGGATGGTTGGCGTTACTCAAACGCGTCTTCTGTCACGCGACGGAGGAGCCTCTTCCACTACCTCCCCCACCCTCAGCCTCCCTCGCCCCCTGCTGTCGATCATCTTACGCCCGACATCGACTCACTGGCCCCGGAGGCGCAAGCATTCTACAACCGTGCGCGTCATGTAAAATGGATGGCAGACTAAAATCACCTTACCACCTCGCCTTCCCCTCCCCAGTGGTCTCATTTGAATAGACGGAGATATGCTCGCGTGTGCCTATAGCTCTGTAGCGCACTTTTGCTACAACGCACACATCCTAACCACCGACAGAGACCGACGGGCACGCTGGATGGAAATTCCTGAAGACGCGAGACAAAAAGAGACAAAACCAGACGAGATAGAACCAAGTCGAGCCAAGATTATACGAAACGAGACGAGACGCATGACTCAAAACACGAAAACACGACGGAAGGAAAACACGACGATGAAAGTTTCGATTTCACATTTCACAACAAAACCATTGAAAAAATAAACTTGTTATTGTTTCATTTTCTTTGTAATAAATCAAGATAAATTTAAGAACAAACATTAAATACACTATAGTTAAACTGTAATTGACGAATTAAATTGTCGTACAATCAGGCATTTAGATCAATGAAAGTTAACTTGTTATTACCTCGTTGTTGATTAATCATTTTTACTATTTTTGTGGCAAAACTGTTGATAACATTTTTCAAGAAATGTTTTAAAAGATTAAAGGGAAAAATTCAGTTATAAAATAGATGATGCGAAAAGAAAGGAGGTGCTCAATTAACGCAGCAAAAAGATGATGCAGAGATGGAAAGAATTTAGAAGGAGGAAAGATTGGAGCGCATCAATGACACAAGTAGATAGTATCGAAAAGCCGAGGCGGGCAGATCATTAAAAGCGCTCAACGGCGCTACAGAGCGACCGCCATATACTGTATCAGATATACACGCATACTCGTATATCCTGGAATGAGATTGGCGTGCGAGAACCTGGCGGCCATTTTTTTTTTTTTTTACTTCTCTTCCACGTCGGAGCCTCTCGTAATAATCCGAACAAAAAAATGTAAAGTATGAAAGTGCGACGCATGAATAACAGAGAGCGAGAGCGCGAGAGAGAGGGCGATACGATGGAAACGGGGAACGGCTCTGCCCATTTTGTCGGCGCGGCGTCAGCGACGGCGGCGGCGGCGGCATCGTACGTTCGTTCGTCGTTCGTCGTCGGCTGCGTCGAGCGACAAAAGCGAAGGAATTTTATTAATAAAAGCGGCGGCGCTAATATCCCCCGCACGTCCTGTGGTGCGCGCGCCGCGGGCGGATGCGCTGGGCGCCAAATGGGGGAAAAGAGAAGTGTGGGTGGTGGCACGAAGGGAATGGTGGTGGATGAGGGATGGAGAGGGGGGGGGGGGTCACTGGCACCCGGGTAACATTACAGGGTGGCACCGGGGGGTAGAGGAAGAGAGGGTAGGATGCGAGGGAATATGAAGAAGGTGGAAAAAGAAACCGGTGGCTGGTTGATTTCGTTAAAAGAAGCAAGATGGCGGCGACAGGGTGCAAAAAATACTGCAACGGGCAAAAAATATTGACTTTTGCATTTATTTTTCTATGGTATCAAGTTGCCAGATCAGTTACCAAATTAAGTATTATTAATTAAACTTAATTGAGATGATTTTTTTTTTTAAATATTCAGTAGCTAATGGAGATTTCATTTGATAATGTGTAATTTTAAGTTTGCTATGTTTATTCATTTTTTAAAGGACGACTTCAACAAGAAAAAGAGAAACAAATATGCAACCATGGTTATCCAAATCACGATTGTTAGAAGAAATAACAATCGGAGAAACCAATCCTACAAGTTGTAAACCATTGATAATCAAACCAATTACCTAATATGAGGTTATTTTGATTTTTTTTTTATTGAATACTATTAAATTCCATACAATTTGATAATACCAATATTTCTTGGATTTCTTAAAATTGCCGGTAAATTTTTACCCAGTTTCAGCGAAGAAGGTTATCTACGTTGCAAATCCCTCTTTTTCAAAGAGCTGCCAATTATATACCGGTATATTAAAAAAGGCAATCACAGATTGCAACCTAAAAATTATTTTTTCGAGGCGACTTGTTTCGATAATAAAAAACGACTATTTTCGAATATGTCCTTTTTTCGTAAGGATGAGAGCAGTCCTATTGCGTCATTGGTTGGAATCGATGATTGTGCATTGTGAACTTGCGCAGTAGTGTCTGATACATGGACCCCTATTTGGCCGTATGTCGTCATTGATGGTTTCTGGGCCTGCGCTTGGTCAATACCGAAACGATCAACTGGAGAACAGTTTATTTCTTCCCGCAATACGCCAGTAGAAAATTCCATGTTGGCAATGAATTTATCAATTAAAGCGCGTTGCAATTTGTCGCCGGAGCGTTTTATATCTATTGTTACGGGCAAGCTTTAACCACAAATGGCAAACGATATATATTCTATTGGCGACCACTGGGTTGGTAATTACAATTTACGATTCCCCCCCCACCCATGTTACAGCTATCGTTGTTTATATTTTTCAAGTTGGCCAACCCCGGCGTTCTAGGGGCCGCATGATTACCCTGTCAGATCGTCGTTCCATCGTCACGATTCGGCGAAGCACATTTCCGCCAGTACACCGGGACTAAACGAGACTAGGCGCAGGGAATCGAACCCGGGGTCTTCGCGTCGCAAATGTGTCTCAACCGACAGCGCTGCGACAGAACGGGACACTCGGCTGCACTCGATTAGGTTGACCTAATCGAGTGCAGCAAAATTACCTTCGAAATCGAAACAACCATTCCTTTAACAACAATACAAATGCTTGAGATCCGACAGGTACCAAGACACGTAAATAAATTGATATTGGATTTATATTGCGACTCATATCAATCATATCAGTTATCCGCTTTCAAGGTGCACCTTTAGAAAATGGCAGGTTCACATTTGGCCTACTCCACTATCCATCGGTGAAAATCGGCGGTGTTTATTTTCAACTTAGGAAAGCCTATCAATTCGCCAGAGGCACAAAATTGACTTTCAAAATTGTGGGCACTATGTCATCATCCCAAACTATGTGAACTCCAAGTAGACGATCCACCTGCGAGATTAGGGCTAAAACGCACCGGTGTCGAGTTACGCAAAAGTTTGACTCATTGATCAGCCTTTCCGTTACACGCCTTTCTCACGCCAACGTGCCTCCCACCAATTCTCTCATTACATAACAAATTTCGTGTAGTAGCGTAGCAACAGCAGCACCTGCGGCTATCGGGGAGGAAGCGGCCGGCCGAGGTGTGGCCTTTTTCCGCCCTTTGATCCCCAAAGGTACTGATCAAACGAACGCAAACCACCTATACCAAAATGGATCCGAGGTACGGTCGATTTAAGCCATTGGCAGAGCAGTGGTATTCGCACTTTTATGATTGGGGATTGCAGTATCAAACTTCGATTTTGGGGGAGACATTCGCGGTTAGCGAGTTCGTCGGCAACTGGGTTCAATTTCCGACTGAGTTTTCCGGAATTTTTGTTTAATTCCTAATCACTGTAATGAATATCGCTATAAGTGTTCTGGCTATTCCAGCTGCATCCATCTTCCCTTCCCTGCCCCTCGCACATCTCCATAGAGACATGAGGGTGCAGTAATCCTGTAGTGCACTAGGCGCTACGGTGATATAAAAAATAATAAATTATGTACCCCTCGTGTCGCTGTGACAAAATGTAAGGGGCACAATTTCACTAGTACCACTTGATGGAATAAACGAGAGCCTGCGTCGGGAACCGAACCCGGGACCACCCGCACCGTAGAAGAAAATTCCTACTGTCCTTCAGCATGGATGTAAAGTTGTGGGACTCATGCCAACATTATTATGCACGCCAAAGCAACGCAAAGTACACGTTAAAAATCCATACTTAGGTTAGAAGTCTAGGCAAAACCAAATTACCTGGTAAGCCTCCTTTACAAATAATACAAAATATATTTTTAGCGCCTCAAAAGCTTTAGCCAAAGTTTTTAAAAATTGCACTTCCCAGGATTTAAAAAATATTCAGTTAAGCCAAAATACAAAGCAGCATAAGCTTCTTTTAAAGTATGGATGATGCGTTTCTTGTTTTATTGAATTTTTTATTCAATTTTTTTTTGTTTAAATCACCGTAATGTCTAGTGCACTACAGGATTACTGCACCCTCGTGTCTCTATGGAGATATGTGAGGGACAGGGAAGGGAAGGGCAATAGCCAGGCTGCAGGATCCACCCCTAAGCTCTGGACTCCCTAATGGAAGCTAAGGGGTGATGCCAGTACCACAGGATCGAATAAACGGAAGCCTGCGCAATTGAATCGAATCGAACCCAGGACCACCCGCTCAGTACAATGTGACCATACCCACTGAGCCACTGGGGGCCGGCTGATGTTTGCAATTGGAGAGCCTCCAAGGATCGGTCCAAACTTGAGCATGTAAATTATATAGCCGCGCGCCCCAGTTTGGCGTTCACATCGATAACGAATACGCCCACCGGTAAAGTGGGGGACCAACGCTGAAACTCCAACTCTACATATATTGGGCCCGCGGCGGACGCCGCTCTGGGAGCGGACGCCCGCGCACGCGCCATGACGCCCGTGCCTAGCTGGCAAAGCGGGCCAGCTGCGACTGCCTGCGCCGCATCCCCCGTAATTAATGCCGGGGTCAAGGAAACAATTAACCGCCCGAATTCATCATGCCACGCGTGCAGAATTAATTGAGTGGTTCAGCTGGACTCGGGGCTGTTGCGTAGACCTAGGCAGCCCGCAAACCTGCATTGCATATGCAACACACTCTTTCATCGCCACAGTTACCAACCCCCTTCCCCGCAAGTCGGTAAAGGTATCCCACACCCCCTCGCGTGAAAAATTTGGTTTGCAAACAAAACGTAATCTCGAATTATGTCAGGGGAACAAAGATAAAAACTACGCCAGATCTGACGAACGACACTTTGGTGGGCAGATCAAGGTAAAACTGCGCCTAAAAGAGACACGAATCCGCCATAATTTTTTCTCGTGCGGCTGTCACAGAAGTTAATTTGTAGATAGCATAGTTCGTTACTTCTTCTCACTTATCTTGGGTTAATTAATCGGCACAAGGACCGGACCTATAGTTTAGTTGGTTAGGTGGCGCATCATAAATCTGACACAGATTCGGCTCTTACTCATGTATGGGTTAAAGTTAGTTAACCAAAAATATAGCCATATTAATTATTAGATTCACACGATACACCGGTAGGAGAATATACCACGCTCGCATTCGATTTTCACACGTGAAGTGCGATTGAAAATAAATAATTTGTTTAGTTCAGAACATGCCAATAAATTACTTTTTCCTATCGCTCGAAATAAAACAGTCAAGAATACCCGCAAGCAATCTAAGTCTAGACTAAATATATCTTTATAAAATCTTCAAAATTGACATTACTTTATTTTTATAACAATTTTTTTTTTATATTTCAAAATGGACATCCACATTTTTTCAAAACAAAAACGCCAGCCTATGAAACCGTCTCACCACAAAAGAAAAGTTCGATATATTTACCGGGTTATAAAACCTACACTAAATCGAGCGAATTCACCACTATCACCACCTAGGCACTCACCAAAAAACCCCAAAAGTTAACCATTCACTTGGATATGTGGGACGGGCAAACTTAACGCGTTCGAACTTCGCCAAACACCATCTCATTCCACAAGCCCCCATTTCCCGACTACCATCTATACCAACCACCATCACCACCCTCCATTCCACTCCATCGAGTTTCCCTAAACACGCTTCGACACCCGAATGGGCGATCGTAAATTTCCATCGCACTACATTTGGTTGGAGGGGGGTTGGGGGCTCTCGGGTCGGGGCCGGCAGCTTCGACGACGTCTCCAGACGGACTGGGGCGATGGGGGAGGGCGCCATCAACCGCAAACGGCGCTGGGCAACTTCCTTCTACAGGAAGGAGGAGGAGGTGGCTGTACACTTCCCCCACCCCATTCCATCCCGAGTTACAAACGCGCGCATTTCATAAATAAATTACCGGCGGCCAGCACTAATATAAACGGCCCAGCTGTGACCGCCCTTCCATCACGACGACCACCACCACCACCCCATTTAACCAACGCACCCCTGCATATGTATCACGAACAGGCATCATCAATTGGACAGGGCAGGGAGGAATACTTGACACCAACGCCCCCTCCTCACTAATACAAGTCGGTTCGCTGGCAAATGAAAATAGCTCGTTTGCCGGAGTAATTCGGTTTCATCGCCCGGCTCTCCCCAAAAAAAAGAGATATACATGTATTTACTCGGCACGAGTGAATCAAGTACTAAAATTACAAAAAGGATGTATCGTTTATTTTTAATTTGCACAACTGAATTGCTCACGCTTCGTCGCCTTCGATGTGACTCGAACATATTAAATTAACGATCGCACAAACACAACTTTTAACACGTTGCCGTTTTTTGGCATTACCACTCTCGCGCGTCATTCTGGAATTGTTCGAATGGAATGGCAACACTTTTAATAAAATGAGCTTAATTAAATTGCGTTTTGGGCATGCAGACCTACTGCCTATCGACCGTAACGCCTCACATACTCTGGTTCTCTCCTGCACTATTATTTAGCAATTTTTCGACATGAAATGTTGGGTGGTTTTTTTTTTTTGCAAGAGGGGTGGTTGACTGTAGCTGTCTGTGCCATTTGCCAGATTGCTCCGGTCATCTAAAGACGAAGGACGGATTGTAAACGCACCCGCGTCGTAAATCGACGAAAATCTTAATAAAAATGCGTTGACTCTTCTTTATGTATGGGGGAGAGTTACGAATTTTCTTAATAAAATACTCTCTCCATATCTGGAGTCCAGAAACACAGTGGGCCGAAATTCAATAACTCTGGAAGTTGCGGTGGGTCCATCGATCACACAAATTGGAAACCAAGCGAAATGGCGTAATAAAAAGACATTCATCAATTTTTCGGAGACAACCCCTCTTCGTTGGTCCAGCCAAACGCCAGACAGAAGTAACCCAAAGAAATTGGGTTAGAATAGCAACGTTAGTCATTCGTCTCTTCAGGATCTGGAAACAGTGCACGCATCCCTAGCGGTGACGCAAGAACCTTGCAAGGTTCTAGCGACCGACCCATGATCGCAGCGACCCCATATATTTTATAATCACTGTAGCGACTTATATCATTATATTAAAGTATCAGGTTATGCACTACACTTAAGTGTTTGTGCATCGTAATAAGACATAGCTTCCGCTTGCAGCGCTAATGACTACCAACAGAAGAAACACGCTGACATTGGAGACTCTTCGGTGGTTACAAGGAATCGTTGCTGTTCGACTTCTACCTTCAATACGCCCACAGTCCTCTACCCATCAAACTCTTTGGATATAGTCAGAGCCTCTGACAACTGAGTGAATTTAATACAGTTTGAGCACCACTGGTCGTCTTCTACCCTCAATACGCTCTCTTGGGAAAAAGACAAAGCCTATGACAGTTACGCGAGTACGTGCCACACAGTTTCAATACCGCCTCACTATGCGATAAAGCACCCATCGAAGTTTTTTCCCTTCTCTTTACTCCTCCTTCTTGCCTGTCTTTCTCTCTCTTTAGTCGGCTAAATGACACCATAAATAAAACATTAAATCGGTTAGGGAACTTATTGGTCGCACCTCGTGTATATTGCAGAACGATCAACATAGATCGTTCGCTGGCGACCTTTTCTCAACGAGGAAACGCGGGTGGCGGAGTGCCGGGGAGACAAAAACGGACAAAGAGAAATGATGTGTAAATGTGCCAGACGCAGACACGCGGACGCAAACAGCAGGAGGAAGAAGAAGAGGAAGCAAAAAAAAAATCACCTCGCAGGCGAAGAACATGTGGATTGCTGGGCAAATGAACAAAAGCTGCAGCAGGTGGCCGGGTTTTATAGATCGCTGTAATTCCACCAAAATTTGTCCATAACGGTGAGAGAGGGTATGAACGGTTTTTCATTTTGGTTTACGCGGATGAAATGAAATTTACTTTCCGCGAATACATTCCGCTAATAAAAATCCCGGGAACTACACTTCCATGGAATTTTCTGAAAATAAATCTAATCTTCCTGGAGGCAAACAAATATGTAATACTAGTTGAACTTAGTGTATCCATATTATCCATCAGGTACAGTAGAAAAGTAATTTGTAAAAAATGTAATGTACATGTGTATAGAGCATATGGACAACCAATCAAACTGCATTGTAAAATAATTTAATTTAATTGATAATGTAACCAATTAAACCATTTTAGCATTAATAAACATTCCTTGTGATTAATTTTAATTTAACAAATAATTATGACTAAAAAGCATATAGCTTGACGTTTCAAATACCATGTGTTTCTAAGCCAATAACTGTAATTTGCGCAACTAACACATATCTAAGACGAATTAAACCATAAAGATTAAAATCTTACAAATCGTTTTAATACCCCGGCATAAGCGAACCTTATACGAGTACAGGTATATACATGTATTAATAATGTTGGTTACAACGTCAATTTCTGCAACGCTTCCTAAATGCGATAATCGCCTACCATATGACGGAATGAGCATCACTAAAGGCGGTATTTCAGGTGGCTTTTAATCGCGGAGAATTCAGCTGAAGCGCGCAAATTACAGCAGCGGTTCGGTGGCTGGGCGGTATTGCACGTGAGGTGCGAGTACATTCTCAGCTAATTCGCTGGCTCCTGGCGAATATAATTAAACACGTTTAATTCTATTCGCTGCGAATGCATTCGCAGCTCACGTGTAGTGCCGCCCAGCCGCCGCTGCAATTTGCGCGCTTCAGCGGCATTCGCAGCTATTGCCAGCCACGTGAAATACCGCCTTAAGCGCTGAAGCGCAGTAGCAGAGAAAGCCTATTTTTCAATGCACAAATCCGGTTTCTTAAAGTCGAGACCTTCGCAGCATCCACTAGACCAAAACCCACGAGAGGCGGTTTTGGGTTGATCAATGGGCGCCTCTGCAAATGATGCGACAAGACTGGCACAATAATGACCAGCGGTCACTGCTCGCATTAAAAGGTCGAGAGGGGCGGAGGATGGCGGTGGTGTTAACGAGATTCGAGCGGCGAGTCGCAGCTGCTGGTCACCTCCTCCTTGCTAGACGGTAAGCGCGGGCGCTCCCAATCTTGAGTACCGTTATCTTCTTTTTCTGATGCAGACTCCATTTGCCAAAAAAGCACCATCAAAAAATAAGTTTGAACAATATGTCTGGATCGGCATCGATCCATGTAATACAATGGGTAACCTATATTGATATTTCCATTCAATTCGGTGAAGACATAGTCTAGAGCAGATTATGTGTGCTGATAAAACGATAAACCCTCTCAAAAACTTTAAAAAAAATTGTTGGAGAAACCCAACTCATCTCAATAGAAATCTGCGCCAACTCAACATAAAAATAAATCAACGGGTATTTAAACTAATAATAAAAATTCTGAATCGTTTTTTTTACAACAATTTTTTTATTTTTACTCGCTAAATATCTCGCAAAAAATTAAATTGATTCTACGATATTTTATTTCATATTTTTTTTTTTGCTTGACAATCAATGATCGTCTTCACTGTAGTGAATATCATTACAGGAGATTATGTACCTCTCTAAACGCTTGAGCATTTGTGGAAGGGTTCATTTTCACTGGTAACCCGGGGTCGAATAAACGAGAGCACGAATCAGGAATCGAACCCGGGATCGCCGCACCACAAGCTGGACGACATTAATTAAATTATTGATATACAATTGCAATACAAATGCGTCCAAACCATATATTTCATATGGAGAAGCTAACTTATGAAAATGGAAATTTTGCTGTTAAATCCTACGGCAAACTCCATTTTTAACTGAGGTCCATTTTCCACTGGCCTGGTCTGGGCCAATTTTCCACAATTGAAAACGGGGAAAAAAAAATGAAAAAATTCATATTTGCGCGCGACGTTCAGAACGACGACGAGATAGGACGTCTCTGAGTTTAATTCGTATAAAAATACCCATCAAACGCAAACACCTGCAGAACACGTGTTCGCTAGGTGTGTCGGTTAGTCCCGGTTCTACGGTCACCGATTCACAACCTACGCCGCCGAAACTGAGTACGTGCTTCCAGTTTAGTACCGACCGCAGGAACCACACATAAAACCCGTAAGAGGCGCCACATAAATCATACGGCTGGAACCGGATTGCTACAATTTCTGTCGCTCGTTTTTTTTTTATATTTACAGATGTAGCTACATAAATATACATGTCTCTAAGAACGAGTGCGCAAGAAGAAAAAAAAAATACGCGTAATGAGCAGGTTGTAGTGGGAGTACCTACAAGGAAATACATGTTGCGGTGCATTTTTCCGCGAAGCTGTGTTATTTGAGCTAAATAGCGGTTTATGACATTACAAACATAGTATAGCAATTTCTTTCAGTCAGTTTTAGCTAACAAAAACACTACGAATCGATGAGGCATGGACCTAAAATAAAAGAACATGACAAAATATACTTAGGCAATAATATCAAGACACATCCGATTGCAAGCGTGAGGATAAAAAATAGCTAATGCCAAAACATATTTGCTAAATTGTTAGCAGTCTAGCCAATGCGGAATTCGGGCAATCTAGCCATCATCACCATCGTTGTTTTTTTTTTCGTCTTTTTTTTTTTTGCTCGCTCGATATGGTACAAGCCGACATATACGATTTTAAGGTGATGCTTGTAGTCGTTCATGTCTTTATATTTCCTAATTAATTTACAATCTATTTAAACGTTGACCACAAGACGTTTCAGTATTCTGGCTATTACCATCAATTCAGCGGTCGTTTTCATTTGGACACACCCAAATGATGCCATCTTATAATTTACAAGTATAAGATGGCATCATTAAGGGAATGATTTTTTTGAACCGTCAAAAAGGAATACTGTAATCGTAATTAATCGTAAAATAAACTTCATAGAACGAGCAATTTCTTTTTTATCGCCCCAAAATCCGGCTCGCCACACCACGGAGCACCGACAAGAGGAAGTGAAGATCGCTCTACGCCAAAGCACTTGTCCGCGAGATATATATGCAAATACGAGTTAGGCAAATAGGCCGGGAGTTATGCGACTGGACCCCCGAGAACCGTGCGCTGGAGTATGGGTGAAGAGGGGGTTGGGGGTTGAGGCGATGAACAGGGAGAAAGAGGAAAGGGAAAAGGGGGGGAGGACGCGAAACTTAAGAGTGCCGGCCGAAGCAATTGACTCGAACTGCCGACAGGAATGTTTAGAATGCGGAGGCTCGGGTTTTCGGTGGACGATGCCCGATAACGGCTTCTACGGCCAAACCACCGCAAAATGTCTTCCAGGGATGCGATTTCGGCGGGAGACAGCTCAATTCCGAGCATTACTTAAAATCAAAAACGAAAACGCCGCTAGATGGGGGGAGGACTGAACGAACCGTATGACCTAAGGTTTCCACCATTCCACGAGCGGTAGCCGGCATTGCTATCCAGCAACATATAGCACACTAAAAACGTTCAAGTGTTCTACTAAGAAATCCTTTCAATTCCGAACTTCACCCATGTGATTTTTTTAAAACTCAAATGCAATAAGCAGCGCTTCGGGACATTCTGCATCTCTCTCTCTCTCTCTCTGTTTTAGCATTATGTGAGGAACATATTTTCGACAGTATCATGGATATAAAAAAATGTTATCCCGCGCTGGGAATCGAACCCAGGACAGTGGCACCACAAGTCTGTCGCTCTACCGAATGAACTACGGCAATGCTCTAAAATAATCTTATTATCCACTTAGTCTACGATCTTACCGAGCGTTATTCCCTTTTTAATGAGGAAATTCCCTCACTGTAGTCAACATCACTACAGGAGATCGTGTTGCTTAGGCAATACGTGAGTGCTACACTTTCACTAGTACCCCGGGATCAAATACAGAATAATCTGTAAACGAGAGCCCGCGCCGGGAATCGATCCGGGGACCGGCTATACCCTTAACGGACCTAAAATTAAGATACGGCCAAACCCCAATTCGTCCTTCATAGCTCGTTACCTATAGCAGCAAAATATTTTTGAAAACTGGAAATGAAAGACTTTGAAATAATATTTGACGTCCAAATATGAATCAAGCCCATATGACAATTTCCTGTAATTTTAACTCTACAAACAACGCTCGATTGAACGGCGGGTGTTCTTCCACGGCGCAAAAACATCAAGATAAAAATGATGATAGCGAAGGTGACTTACCGCTTCGGTGTGAATAGGGTGCACGGCGAACAGCATGGCCGCCACGAAGCTTCCGGTGGAGGAAAGGAACATCCGGCAGAACCTGCAGACACAATACACAGAGAGCGGGCAATCAGTATTCAGCGCCCGCACACCAATGGTTCATAATTTCCATTCATTACGGGTTCTATTGACTGAAACAAACTGGGGATGATTGCCGACGTGAAAGTTATAATTGAGTTAACCTTCATTTTTGAAAGCCCGGCATCCACCACTCCTATTGTTGTCCGACTGAAAGGACTTGAAAATAAATCAATAGTGTGAGTCGTGTTATGATCCTAATGAACCGGTGTACCCATTGGCGTTTCGTATTTTCACTCAATGGCGGTGCTTTACTGGAGGGCCACCAGCTCACTAGCGATGAACCACACAGACAATATCGCATGGCTAAAAGTGGAAATTGGTGGAAGCACGTTATTAGAAGTGTCTAAATTTCCAGAAAAAAAATAATAATGATTGGAATCATTTTTTTTTTTTTTGTTTCAGTTTGTCAAATTAACTTTAAAACTTAAGTATCGTATTCGGTTCTGACTTCAAAACGGGCGACGCGAACAAATTCGCGTTCTAATGGAATGAATGGCTCGCAAATGAATGGTATTTGAAATGCTTCCCCGATGCCGTACCGCAATACACGCTATGTCGTCATCATGAAAGGGAATGGCTGGATGATGGCGTGTGTTGCGGTACAGCATCAGGGGGAGCTTTTCAAATGACATTGGTTCGCGTCAACTACCCCTGTGAGATATATAAAAAATTAACAAAGGTCAACATGATGCGTTATCGACATTTTCTCCTTGTTAACGCAAAACGCTGCTCACATTAGGGAAACGTCATCCCTTCGAAATAAAAATTCGGAAATCTGGTAGTTTTTTTTAACAATATAGACAATAAAGACTGCAGGCCTAACTAAAAAATGCACAGGTTTAATTTAAACATTTTAAATCAACTTGGTTTTATGATGGGACAGCAACACGGGGACAGCAACACGGGGACAGCAACACGGGGACAGCAACACGAAGCAAGCAAACACGACTATACATAGACGTGAACGAAAATGCGTTGACTTATTTTGTCGAATATTGGCAACGGAGAATGTCAGTCAATCAATGTCATTGAACGCAGATTGAAAAACGCGTCGTTGCCTAACAAAGAGAGAGGTCTCCCAACATCTACGTTAACGTGAAAAGGTCGCGAGGGCGCTCACTTGAGCTCGTCAGGAGCGAGCGCTTCCTGGGGGCGGAAAGCGGAGCAGGTGTAGCAGCTAGATAAAGGACGCGACTTCGGAACACAGGCCTACAGAGCTGATCGTGAGTGAGCTCAAAAAAACATTGGCAGGTGATGCAATATTGTAATTGTCGCCACTTGTGACGCATGGCCGGTAAAATCCCAATTCAACGTTAGGAGAGCTTGGAGCGCTCAAAGAATACTTGAAAAATATATGGTGTATCCAGGACCATAGAGGACGGGATACGGCAACGTGGTCTTGTGTAGTCCAAAAGAACAATCCAAGATTCAGGAGTCCGGAGACGATCCAAATGACTAGTAACTTAACTGTGGCTTCCGTGAATATGCATATGCCACCGAAAAAGGCACGAAAATCGAACGATTCGAAAAAAAAAAGCTGACAACGCGAGCCACAAAGTCGTCACACTGTCAACATTTAAAAAAAAAATTAATTAACATCAAATGTACATTTAATTTCCAATAGATTTTATTATAAGGGTCTGCTAATCGTCAGAATTTCTTCCCAACGATTTCTTTTGGAGTACACAAGACGACAGTGTTGCTGTTTCCCACCTCGAAGATCATTGATACACCATATATTTTTCAAGTTTCGAAAAAAAACAACTACTAGCAATCTTAAACTAGCTCAAAGAATAGTACTTCAAAATCTGTTAAACTACAAAACAATCGATAATAACGGAGAAATTAATCGATAGATCGATAGAATCGACATATAAAACGAGACACCATAAGCTAACTATCAAATATTTCAAAAACATGAATTGCTTATTGGTCTGATACTAGTTTATTTTTTCTATAAAACGACCAGTTATTAGCTACCAAGTAATATTGTTTCAAAGGCGTGAAACATAAAGCAATGTGGGCCTTCGAATTATGCGGGCGACGAGACGTTCTCGCATTGTGCGACCGAAGGTGATTACTCTGCGTATAAACCGAACTTAACGATATTTATATCTGAAAATTGCAGGTCGAAGTGTAAAACTCTAAACTCAATTTTTCTCGATAGATGTTGCATATATGGCAGAAAGCCGAAATAATAGGGGAGAAAAAACCATAACAAAATATCCATATAAATTGAGTGCGCTCCTAGAAAGTGAATATATTTAGATGGGTGGGTGCCATGTTGGTATACACAGATATGGAATGTGTCTCGGTGTCCCCCCCCCCAAGACTACGTGCGCCGTAAAACCGAAAATAAAGATGGAAAAAGGTGGAAAAGCCTCTATAAAATAATATGAACGTGATGGCGAGCCCCCTCCACCTTTCCTTTCCAGCACGTTGCAAGGCAATATAATATCTTCAACAAAATGAAACTCAATCGTAAATCCCCACCACCACCTCGCCTTCTTTCCATTGCAGCCCACCCATCACGAGACTCAGACATTGACCGACTTGCATTTTTAGTACCGTCGCTGCTATTCTAAAACGTTGAAAAATGGCAATACGTCATAACTCAATCTCTGTATTGATCTGGTAAATAGAGTCGACTGAACGGTACAAGGGACGGGCCGTCAGAAGATGGCGCTGGGGTTGAGTTATGCAATCCCGACGAAGGAGGTTAAACCTAATTTAGGCAGTATATTCGCCCAATGTTAAAATTATTGTTTATTGTCCGCATTTTATTTTTCGGTGCACGCAATTTATAAAATATATAACGCTTCAAGGTTACAAAATTTAATTAAAATGCATTTAAACCCTTTATAACAGCTAGCCAAACGACGTATCGACTACGGAATTACAATTACATACACAAACACGAATGACTCAAAATAATGTATATATACCACATTGCAATATTCATTATTACCAGTGACCTATGTCTCGAGAGGTCAAGTTACAAAAATAATAATTAAGTCAAGATCTTCAACTTACAACTTAGTTTATTAAGTTTTTGGAATAGATTATTACGGAACAACATTTACAAACAGAAAACAATTAAAAAACGCATAAAATAATAAAAAAAATTCCCAATCGACATTAAATTTATAGTCACGCGAGCTGTTATTCATGAGACAAATTAATTACCACCGCCTCATATACGTGCGCGGCATGGTCAAGATGTGGGTTTGTTGTTTTCCACCGACTTTCACGACAATAAAATGTTATAAACATGATTCGTAAATTTTACCAGAATTATCTGAAAGCTTAACCAAATATTCAAAAATACTGACGGATTAAAAGTGTCTTACTATCGGACTTTAAATCACTGATTTTATTTTATTTACAATTTTTCTCAACTAATAACGAAATATATTGACTATATTAACATTTAAAAAAATTCTTAGAAAGTTAGTAAGATCACGGCAGATCAATGTTAGGCCGCCCCCTACCCTCCCCCTTCACAAACCCTTAATAGACTTAAAGTTTAATTTTGAACAGGCAAGTTTTCCGATATGAAAACTGATGTTATGTTGACACTCAGCATTTTCAATAAAATCATATGATTGAAAAACCAGACATCATAACTTTAGCCAAGTCGAAATGGTGGCAGTTAAATGCCTTTTTTCCGATTGCCCGATGGCGATTCCGCCCTCCGTGTGATCTACAGCGCATGCGCATTCGGTATTTCGAGACTGCGTTTAAAACGAAAAACGAACAGCTAGCCGGACCAGTTTTCGGCGACCCATCACTGCAGTTCGCAGTAATTTTATGGTTCGATTTGATTGATATTTCGCGGCGAGCGAGTTCTATAGAGCGGTATGGATTGCTGTGGTGTCATTTTTTGTGATTACTGTGTAGCAACCTGACACTTTTACGCGAGTTATGATCGACTAGTTCCGAAATGGAAAAATAAAAAGAGATTTATGGCCGGCAAGTCAGGCGCTTTTTTTTTTTCTATTCTTCCTTCCTTATTTTTTATTATCTCTGGCGTCTGTTGGTGTATGTTCTCGTTCGCAGAAGCCAGAAGCTTATTTAGTGGTCTTGTACCCTTTCGCGAGGCCGGCGTTTCATCCTCCTGGGGTCTAGGGGTTATGTAGGACAATAGGATAAAATCGGTCTTTTTTCAAGTCATGTCTTGACAAATCTAAAGTTTAGCTCGGAGATCCATCTGCGTGTCGTTTTGAAGAAAAGGAAAGGCCAATAAAAGTTTTACAAAGTATTTGACTGATCAGTGCTACCCAAGGGCTTCAGGGAAAATCCCTCTTAATTTCATAATGAAAACGAATAGAGAGATATCATAAATCACTGAAGGAAAGACATTGTGGCCGTATAATATCTTGTCTAAAATTTTATTGACACAACAATGTTCACATACTTCATTAGTACCATCTTATAACTTAGACGATTCGTAGCCCAGTCGGTATTGCAACCGTTTGCGATGTGCCGGTACTGGGTTCGATTCCGGGGGCGGGATCTCGTTTATTTATTATTATTATTATTTTAATATCACCGTAGTGCCTAGTGCACTACAGAATTACTGCACCCTCATATCTCTATGGAGATGTGCGAGGGGCAGGGAAGGG